>VZRS01005523.1:0-243804 GCA_013398055.1 Ifrita kowaldi
GTCATCCCCCGCGCGGCGGGCACCGGCCTTTCCCCGTGCGCCCGCCGAGCCCCTCGTCCCGGCCGTCCTTACAGGGCGGTGCCCCCGCAGCCTCAGGTCTCGTTTTAGAGAAAAAAAAAAAATATTCACTCCCCTGCTGCCGCGTATAAATAAGCTCAGGGTAAGGAAATAAACGCTCAGCCAACCGACCGGCTTTCCGGACGGGTGAAAATGCTGAGGAACTGCATTAAAGAATTGAAAACACAGTTTAAAGGCATCCGTGTTAAAATTATAAACATTCTGGTGATTGCGTTTTAGAGCGCTTATATTACTATCTTTATTCCTAATTACACAGCCACGAGTATGAATAATTTTAAAGGCAATCTCCAGTCTTTAATACGACGCTCCCACTTACATTTATTGTTCGTTTCAGACAAACGATTTTTAAAAATAGCCTTTTCATTACTCCAGTCACAAAATAAGCATTTGCAAACGCTAAATGGGAGTTGAAGAAATCCCTGGTTTTACTTTTTTATTGCTTTCTTATACATTTAACTCATATTTTCGTGATTGTCTCAGGAAAAAAATGAAAACGTGTATGGAATAAAATTAAACCAGGTAGCTTTAAATCACTGTAGTTTAGGGTAAAGTCACTAATTGGAAATATTTATGTTTGCGAAGATGGGATTTCAGCAGTAAAAAGATACAATATATCCCATTTTTATCATAACGTGGGTCTACGAGAACATTTATATCATACCATTGTAAGAAATGATGTGTAGTTAAACAACATTTTTTAAGCAGGGTTTGTGTCTTTTTATGGCAGCCCTCGGTCTTTAGTCAAGGCTAGTTCTCATATTACATGAAATGTACTTTAAGAAGTACTACCTGCTCCAGCTGTCCAGGAAAAACTGAATTATGGAACTAGGAAACATATGGCAGTTGCATATTGCACGAGTAAGGTACATATGAAAGTTATAAATTTCTTTTTTAAGTAACCATTGTAAACGCATTTTTATAGGTTTCACAGTATGTATTACATCTGTAATTTTAATTTTTGCAATATACCTTTTTAAAGATACCTATGTTTTCTGTATTCCGGGGAAGGAAATGCAAAGCGACATTTACATGCTAAAAAAAAATGCTCCCAGCAAAACAAACAAGACAGGTAAATAAACGGGGAAGCGGAGCTTCCTCACAATGGAAAGGACACTATGCCATCTATTGGCAAAGCAGTTATTTACAGAGCCAAGGGTACCCAAGCGAGTATTTTCTGTTCTTTCAATATTGTGCAGTGTCCCAGTTGTAGCTTTGGTGTTTTATAACAAATAAATAAAGACATTTCCACTGAGGTCCAGGGAATAAACAAAAAAAAGAAAAGAAAAGAAAAGAAAAGAAAAGAAAAGAAAAGAAAAGAAAAGAAAAGAAAAGAAAAGAAAAGAAAAGAAAAGAAAAGAAAAGAAAAGAAAAGAAAAGAAAAGAAATTTTAAAGAAAAAAGAAGATGAAGAAGAAAAAAAGGAAGAAAGCAAGACAGTTCGCGAATTTATACCTCAAAAATTAGGTCATTAATTCACATGGGATTTTGCAGCTAATTGCGAACTCCCTTCTTGGAGAGCCTGAGTAGGAGAGGTTTAACTTTTTCGATTGTTTTATTACTGAACCGTGTCAAAGAAGGCGTGTTTTTTTTTTTTTCTTTTATTTTCCTTTCTCCCCAGTGTTTTTAATGCAAGGTTACTTAAGGACTTTATGGCCACGAAACGGCCCAGCAGGCTGCTTCGGAAGCTGACCTTACGGTCTCTGCTCAGTCCGAACGCTATGCGGGTGTGACTACAGGATCGGGCCTCCTTGTCCGCGCCTCGCAGGGCTCCCCCGAAACACGAGCCTGACCTGCGAGGCGCTCTCAGGCTCTGTCGGACACGGGCGAGGGGGCAGAGGAGGGGGCAGGAGGCGCGCGGAGCAGCCCCCGCCCCGCCGGCCGCCCGGCCCCGCGGGCAGCGCTTGTTCTCGGCGACAGAAAAGCTCATCCCGGAGGAGAGAGCTACGAGTGCTTTTCCTGTTTCCAGGGAGGAGAGGGAGAAGATGATATTTCTCCATCAGCTATAAATAAACCGAAATAATTGGACAGATGTGAAGGGAAGAGTCAATTTTTCCTGTTCCAAGCATAGATCAATTTCTGAACGAAAGTCCCTGCCTCTCCGTCTTGAACTGGCTTTCCTCCTTCTTCCCTCACTTGCTAAGGACTTGACATTTTCCCTGCCGTGACTAGCCCACTACTGCTCGGTGGGAAACACGAGAGCCCTTTGTTTTAACTTTCAACGTTGTAATCTCCCTTTCCTGGTCCCGCAGAACCCAGCTTGGCCCTTCTCTCCTAGATGTGTACGTCGGGGGGAAGCGGGGGAGAGAAATTCCTGGGAGCACCTGTATTTCTCAGCTCGAAAGGTTAATCTTTCCCCACACAGAAAAAGAAAAAAAAAATCCCTAAAATAAAAAACCACAATCCTCTCGGTCTAAAACCAGACCCCAGAGGACAGGAAAATATAAAATCCAGACCCTGCACTCATATCCTTTTACTGCTCTTCTCGGTGTGAACGTGTGAGTAGATGGTGTTTTACAAAGTTGTCTGAATTTCATGAAAGGCCGTTCCTGTGTTTATATGCGAGGGGAATAGCACTGTCTCGCTGACTGAAACGCGCCTTCGCCGAATGGTCTTTACCCGAGCAATGGGACGCGGCGTTGGGAGCCCGAAGGCTTCGCCTCGCAGCCTCACGCCCGGATTTTCGGATCAGCCCCTTGCGTCCCTTGCTGCCGAGGGAGCGCAGACACTCGCACTCTGGGGGCAGCACTCGTTTTCTGCTTTTTTTTTTCCTCCCCTGCAAACATCCCCGAAGCCCAGGCGAGCCGGGGACCGGCGACGGCCCACGTCAGGGGACGGTGATGGGGCACCGCGCACTCCGGTACCCGCCGCGGCTCCCCGCAGTCCCGTATCCCTGCTGGAACATCATCATGGCCCGCAGCCGGGCTACCTCGGTTCCGCGTGCCCGCTTTTTGGGGACAGTCTGCCTGGGAACGGGACCGTCGCGCCCCGGCGCCCGGCCGGGACACCAAGGAAGCGGCGGGCGGACGCGTTATCGGGGAGCTGTTGGAGAAAGGGGAAGGCGAGTAGCCTTTAGGGTTAGAAAGGCATTGATGGAGGAGAAAGCTGAGCTCCATCTGGGCAGCGATTTCTGAAGAAGACATTAAACAGGCTTCCCTGCGCTGCAGCCCACGCACGCCGGGTCTCCACGCCGCCCCCGCCACCCGCTGCAGCGAGGTGCAGACAGAGCCCCTGAGCATGGCCCGATTCGCCCTGTCACCTGAGTGAAGAGATTTGGCTCGTCAAAATTAAATCCCTCCGCAATCAGCCAGACCAAAATGCTTTCAGAGTAACATCCAGGAGATCACTTCCCCCGAGTTCCCTATCAAGTGTTGCATACAAGATATATCTTTTAAATATATTGTTTATTCGACAATGTGCTGAAAGGGAGACAGTTATTAAAACTGTGCGAGCACTCTGCTTGTAATTACTCGGGGAGCGGGGCGAGGACGAGGCGCTAGTGTGGGACTCAAGAAAAGCGGGTCTTTAAAATCGCCGTCCTTTAAACTTTGCGTGGGTAAAGTTCCTTGGTGCCTTTTTAACAATAAATAAATGCCCGTGTGTATATCCGTATCCATATCCGTATACATAATAATATGAATCTATATGTATATCCTAACACATACACACACATACATGTATATCGATTGCGCTATTCTATGTTACATATAAACATGCCTCGCTGTCCAGATTCCTTCAGTCGTTCATGTCTGTAGATAAATGCAATTATTTCCTTTAGCGTTTTCTTCTCTCACTCTATTTTTTTTTCTTGTTTTCCTCCTTTTTTTTTCTTCCATTCTCTTTCTTTCTCTTTTTTCAGTGGAAAGTGCACAGTAAGTGTGAAATATACATCATCGCCCGAGGAATTTGTCTTGAAAAGTCCTCTCAGCCCCCTGGTGTTCAAAGACTAAAGGATGGTTATTGATTATTGCACTAGATCAGAGCCCGCATTAAGCGCTAGGGGAACGAAATGGACCGGCTGTGAGGGCCCGGCTCCTGCCCGCGGTACCGGCGGCTCGCCGGGGCCGGGGCTCCGCGGGGCCGCTCCGCTCCCTGCCGCGCTCCGCACCCGCGGATAACGGGGCGAGCCGCCCTCCGCTGTGCCTCGAAACGGCTCAAAGCCGCTTGGGCACGGCTGTGCCCGCCTGCGCGCCCGCGGAACCCCGCGCAGCTGCTCCGCTGTCCCCAGCCCCGCGCCCGCCGTTTTCTCTCGTCGTGGTCCGGCAGCAAAGCGCCCGTCGCCTCCCGCAGCAGTGCGGCTGCACTGTCAGTGCTCAGGCTGGGAGTGCCTGGGCTGCAGAGACAGGCCTGAGATGTGTAAGTGTGTATTTGCAAATATGCACACAGGCTTAGAGAGGGCTTCAGCTGGGTGCAAGAGGCCGTATATTTAGAACAATGAGCTCTTGGACAGGCTTGGCTGCTCTTACCACACTCATGCACCCTGAAATCCATCCCCTGTTCCATGGAAAGTTTTACTGAATGGGCAGAAGGGAATGCTGAGGTGTGGGATAGAGGCTGAGAAACCCACTGGCAGGAGAGCACAGCGAGAGCCTCAGTGCCAGGGCGTGGTGCAGGACGGAGTGGACGCCTCAGCATCCCACTACAAGCACCCTGCGCCGGGGAATGTGAGGGGCTGTGCCACATCCCTGCCTCCCTGCCTGACCACAACTGCATGGTTGACTGGGGTTCTCCCGGGGCTGAAGGTACCCCTGGCCTTTCCCGCTGAAGGTGTTACATCGGTGCAAACTTCCCTGCATGCCTTGGAAAGTGTGAGATATTAACTGGTGACTGCAAGTTCTGCAGAGCCATTGCTTCTCTGGCAATGCCAAACAGAGAGAGCATCTTTTGTCCTTACAAATTGACCAGCAGTGAGAAAAGATAATGCTGAACGTGCTCCATTCATCTGGAGAGTGATGGTACTGTTTAGGGAGGGGGGTTGTGGAGGGCAAATAAAATAGGAGCTTTGGAAAACACCGTGACCTTGGGCTTAAATTCACAGCAAATTTTGTCTTGTATATAAAGAGAAGATCAAGTGTATTGTGGAAAACTTCAAAATGCATTTTAAATTTTATTATTTTTCTCTTCCTTTGGGCTGCAGACACTTGAATTCATGACAATCGAGAGGATTTTCTTTATGAATAAGAACATCAACAACCCCATTGTGTCCTGTCATACTATCCTGGTATTTCTACATCCTCTCTGAGGTTCACTTTGAGACTTGGAGGAATGTGATCTGGGAATTAGGTTTTGGACCATTTTGTTTCCATTTTGCAAATGCAAAGATGCTACAGTGAAACACACAGTGGTTTCTATTTCTTCCTCTCTGTAGTCATGTTTAACTCTCATTGACACTGATGTGAGTTATGCACATGTCTAAAGAGGAGAATGGAGTCTTAGATCTTTTTCTCATCGTTTACATGAGATCAAAAGAAATCAAATAGAGTTAATGAAGGGCCAGATGGTGCTTTATTTGTGCTCTGGAAGAGCACAGTACAAGAGAATGGGAAGGAATATCTGTAGTTTAACCTGGCAAAGAGGAGGAAAACTTACTATCTCATTTAATGGGCATTGAAGCAAGTATGCCGTATCTTCAGAAGTGGGAAAGGTTTGCTTGTTTTCTCTCCCTCAGTAGATTTTGGATGCAGGGCTAGGGTTGTTTTTGGAAGACACTGATTGAAGGGATTCCAGACTCTGAAATCATTCTCATTTTGTCTCTTTTGGAAACACAAATTTCTTTGGACCAGGCAGCTCTTCAGGTTTTGCTTTTAAGCCGTAGGATATGGGTGCTCCTCTAGTCCATGGAAAATGTGTAATCTAAGCTGCTATGAGGAGGCAGGGCTGCAGAAGTAGAAGAGCCTTTGATTTGGATCCTCACTGTGAGCAAGAGTTTGGCAGGAGAGGCACAGGATGCAGTAAACTTTACCAACTGTGCACACAGAGCAACTCATATCCCAGAGGATGCAGACAGGGTCAGGGCTATCCTGTGCTGTGCCTCTGTGCCATCTCTTAGCCCTTGCACCTGGCTGCTGAGTTCGTAGCTCAAGCTGCCCCGAGGATCTTGAGGAAGGAGATTGTAGCACTGAGTATAGCTAATAACAAATTATTTTTAGCCTCACTGATGGTAGGATTATCCAAAAAGAGACGAAAAGCTTGTTTCCTCTGTAGACTTTACACTGATCCTGGCAGGCTCTTTCTGATATAGGATACCCTAAAGGGTCCTGATTGGTAAATGTGAGGGAAAACGGAAGTTTTTACAGAGTATTATCCCTGCCTGTGCTGGTCATAGGGATGAGTCTGTGGGGGCAGTAGAGGCCATCTTATTCCTTGTCCTCTGTACATCCCATCATTGTTTTAATGCATGACACACCTATTCAACGATAACTTAGCACCCGACCACAGATTTCCCAATAGCTTGATGTCATGTGTTGGCCTTGCATGATATTGTAATTCCAGCTGACAAAAAAGAGTCACTTTTGTGTTGTTCCCCAAGGCTTCTTTTGTTGACAAAGTAGCTCTCTGGATTTGGAAGTCTTTGCAGTTGAACTGAAGGCCCGGAGGCTTTCCTGTTTTAAAAGCAATGGGAAGAGATGCAACTAACATCTGTACTTTTGTTTTAGGATGCCAGAAATTGTTTGTGTTTATGCTCTCTTCTCAGAAAATTGTGTCAAGAGTACTTTAATAGCAGTACAGCCCCATCTACTCTTTGCCCCCTGGTACAAACCTAACATTACAGCTCCAGCTGACATTATTTCCACCTGCTTTAAATGTGTTCATGTGCCTCTAATCCTGTGTGCAGCTTCACATTTGTACCCATTTCCTGTATTTTATAGGCACATGTGGTATGTCGAGGTTTGGAAATGTAAGCCCTCATTTTGTGCTGCTAGCTTTTTAACATTCATTTTCCCTGGCTGTACTCCTTGCTTAAAAAAAGACTCCAAAACAAAACAAAACAAACCCCCCCCCCCAAAAAATACAAGAAAACAAAAATCACCAAACCAAAACAAATATTTTTTTCCCCCCTGTTGAGGTTTAAACAAAACCTTGAGAACGTCCTTGCTATTTTATATATCTAGCACTTTTATTGAGTGAGTGTGCAGTAATTTGGTGGGTTTACTAAGTAACTTGACAGTTAATGGGATACATCTGCAATAGATTCCAAAATAACTGGCTGCTTAGAAATATGGAAAAGACTAGAATTTTCACTCCTTTCTGTTCTTGTGAGAAATTCCTATCTGCTTCAGCTCCACAGAAGTCATTAGAGATCCATGTATGCCAAGAGCTGCTACCAACAATAATAAAACTAATTAGAGCTGACTCTTCCAAACTTTCTATTATATTAGAAAAACATTATGGATTTTAATCTAAAATATTTAAAAAGCTACATTAAAGCACACAAAACCATGCATACACCTGGAGCTACACAGTGGCTTTACAAGGCTTGAGAGCATAAAAAAACCCTCAGCTATGAAAGAAAGAGCCCAGACTTAATTTTCCATAGACAAATTGGCTGCTTCACATCAGTGGCCCATACTTGTGGGCTTACTTGCTCCTGTGCAAAGGAGACGTATGGCAACATCAGTAATCCTTCAGCTGGTGCACCATGGCCCAGAAGGGCTGGGAACCCTTTGGTGTTAGGGAATGTAGACTCAGTCAACGGGGGATGGAAGTCTCTGAGAGAAAAACTCTAACCAGCAACCCCATATCACTGGGAAAATTTCTGCATTTCCTAAATTGACTTCTTCATGACACAACAGCCAAAAGCTATTCCACCATTTACAGTAAGATCGATTTTTAGGGATAGTCCCACTACAGAGAAGCCTACAGTAGTGTGAATCTATAGGAATGAAGGGGGAGGAAAGCCAAACATTCATGCTGGAATTACAAAGTTTGAGTGGATGCATCTAGCGTCCTGTGGTTCCAGAGGGAATAAAGAAAAGGAAAAAGGTGAAGGAAACTGAGCAGACCTCTCCTGTGCCTGAGTAACTTTCCCTATGAGGGGATTAGTTGATCTAATATCTTCACTGAAGCTTAATTAATTTTCGTTTGCAAATTTTAGATGGCTTCACATAGGTATTCACGTTAATGAAGACAAAGAGTTTTGGTAAACAGCTGAAATGTCACAATGCCCTTCATGTCACTGATGTGTCTAGACTTGCAACACATGCGTCACTTTTCACTTCTTGGGGTTAAAAAGTTGGTAGAAGGAAGACCCTCCTCAGATTCCTTCCGCAATTTGTGAACAAATTCCCTATAATGCTTTGGCAAATGTTGTTTAAAGCCCCGACATGTGTCTGTTTATTCATTAGAATTCAACAGAAGGGTAGAAACATAGTGCTAATGTTTATGTTCCAGTTAAGAAATTCATTTATGTTGCCTCACTTAAAAATATTCTCCTCACAGAAAATATAAGTCCAAAGTTGATTTATCAGGTTTAAATTTAAGAAAACTATATTGTCAGAACAACCACACATTCCTTTTTGCACCACTTTTGAAATCTGTTTCCTATTACCATTTCTGCATCAGACAAATACAACCAAGTTATTTACAGGCTGTGAAAGATACTAAATCTTTTCTGAGTAATATTACATTGGATCACAAATTCTCACTTTTAATAATAATTGACAACAAACTAAAGTGAAGGATATTCACAATTAGTAACAACAGCACATAATGCTCTCCCAGTGCCTTGTATCTTCAAGACCCGATGCAGACGTAAGCTGCTGAAGTCTCATTAACATTTACTTTGGAAGGATGTTAAGTATTGTTATCTCCCGTTTACAGATGGTGAAAGAGGCTCAGTAGGATTGTGACTTGCCTAAAAAAACTCAGAACAGTTTAATTGCAGAAGCAAGACCAGAACTCTCAAGCTCTTGGCTCCTACTTGTGTGAGAGAGCGAAACACATTTTTAAAAGCATCCTGTGACTTAGGAATCCCAGTTCCAGCACACACCAGGGCTTGAGCGGTGCTGGGGCAGCGCAGCTCCTCAGGGGCGCTTTGGGCTCCCGGCTCCCATTAACTTTGAATGATTTTGGAGCTCTTGAAAACTCCTTTCAGTCCATGGAGGGAAATGCACAACACCTGTGATTCATAGAAGCGGCGCATGGAGAGGCAGAGCAAAGGCTGGGAGCGACAGCCAGCTCCACGTGCAGCTCAGCCGCGATTCAGAAGCTGGAGGGCCGAGTGCTGAGCCTGTGTTCCAGGGCTGAGGAGCCAGGGGAGCCAGCAGTGCTGCCAGCTCTTCTCACTGACATGATTTTCTCGGGATCAGAGCCAGGAAAGATCTAAAGACAGAACTCCAGCCCTCTAATAAATTTCAGCTTTGCCTTTGGGAGGAAGCCCTCCTTGCCTGGCCCCTTGTGCCTTACCCCTACACCTCCAGGAGAAGGGAGCAGCTCAGGTGGATGCACATCCCCGGGGTTTCTTCCTGGCCAGGCCCTGCTGCCATGCTGTGAACACGAAAACAGGGAGCAGGAAGGCGAGCAGAAAGCAGTGGAAATCCCTGCAGAAGCAGATGTACTAACAGTGTGTGCAATGGGAATGCAAGAGTGAGGAACCACAGTGCAGCTGGGGAAGCAGCCCCTTGGGGCTGGAAATGCAAAGTGAGATGGAGCTGAGCAGCAGGGGCAGGCAGGGGGGCAGATCTGGGGCAGGTGGAAAGGGGCAGGAAGCGGCGTCTGTTGTTAGATGGAAGGGTGCACTGGTGCAAGGCATGCAGGTTGTCAAATGAAGCAAAGGTCAGGAGAAGCCATCAGCATTCGAATGCCCAAAGACCTATGACAGCTATTCATGTCAGGATTGGGATTGGGATTGGGATTGGGATTGGGATTGGAACTGGCTGTGCAGCTCTCACCCACCTGCACGCAGCCTTGCACCACCATGCACACCACAGCCTTTGGAGATGAGGAACTGAAAGGAAATCAGGCCCAAAAGATGGTTCAAAGTCACCCCACGTACATGTTGGTATCTGGCAGTGTCTGTGTCTTGCTGTTACCCAATTTGTTAACTTCTTCCTTTTGCAATGCCAGTGTACAACTAACTGGAAGCTGGAATAATAGTGGTTAGAGCTGAGGAGGAAAATTTATTTGTCCTCAGGAAAGAGACTGAATATTGCATGAAGTAGGACTGGCTTCCCCAAAACACTGTTGAGAAGGGAAAGAAAACTTTGGGTGAGACAGAGGATGCTGAGGCATGTGCAGGGTGCTGGGCGAATGCCAGCTCTGGAGAAGGCAGAGCATCCCTGCAGCCTCAGAGTGGGTGCAGCCCTCCTTTGACAACCAGATACTGATTTTCATGGCAAGGTTTTAGGCTTGCTTCTTTGGCTATGAGTTTTGGCCTTAGACAGGGCTCAAAGGGATGCAGAAAACATTTACAGTACAGTCTCAAATTTGCGTCTATGTTTAGAAATGCTCAACAGCTTCACCACATTAAAACATTTTAGGAAGGTGTATAGCTAAGCAAATACTCACTGCTAAGAAGATCTCGAGGTATTTCTGAGTAAGGAAGAAAGGCACCCCTTATGTGGGAAAGACTACCAGGCCAGAGGACCATCTTTCTAGGCCAAACCCTATTAAATTCAAGGGAAAAACAACTTTTAGGTGGCCTTGTGCCTATGCTTAGAAATTCAATTGAATGTGGAGTAGGCTTTATATACTGACGGACTCACAGCATGAGATTAATTGTTCATTGCAGTGATGGCAAATGCAAGCAGTGAACTGGCCAGCTGGTTCTATCAGGGATATAAAGAAAATCTAGTCAGGATAAATCAGGTAAAATATCTTGATGGTGGAATGTCACTCCAGGGGCCAGGATGGGGAAAAGTTAAGGGTCTCTGAGAAAAAAAGTTGCTTTTTAATGTTCTTTTTGCCTGAACATGCTAATGTCCCAGAGGCCTATTCTTTACATAACTCTGTTTACACAAGATGAAGGGGGTACCAGAGCTTTGCCAGCTTCTTGTAACTCATTGCAAAATCCTTGAAAATACTGTTTAAAAATATTTATGCAGCAAAAAAAGCTATTTCACACATTTAGCATCAGCAGCCAGGTTTTAAAATAAACCAATCTGTCCTCAGAAATAAAAAGAAGAAGAAATAAAGATCAAAATTCACAGTTGGTGTAAATTGCCAGACTTTCAGTGAAGTCAATGCAGGCCTGCCAATCTAAACTAACAGAGAAACCAGTCCAGAAACCATGAATGTGATTTCAGAAGTCTTCAAAATAGGGTTTGCTAAACATTATGTGGCTGCAGAGTACCTTGCAGAATGATAAAGCGTGGGGATAGCCTCCAGGTACCCTAGGACAGAGAACAAATGGCAGCACGAGGACTTAGGAATCAGTTAATTCAGTTAACACACAGTGTTTAAAGAGTATCAATACATAGCATGTATCAGTCAATAATTGCTTCTGCATTAAAAAAACTGGCACAGGAACTAGAGTTTTCTCATGCTAAAATAGTTAAATTTCTAACCAAATCTGCTGAAGCTAATTGAATACTTTTTTTTTTTTTACATTCTCGACAAAAAAGAATGAACAAATGAGCTGTGGGCTCCCATGTGTCTCCAGCAGACCACTTATCTGAACAATGGAAAACTTCTTTCAGACAGGCTCTATTTGGTGACATCTCCCCTGTAACCCTTTTTCAGGACACTGCACAATTTTTAAAGATATGTCTGACAGCCAGAAGTTGGGAGCATGTACATTTTCTCTCCCTCTTGGATGTGTAAGAGTGATCTTGGAATCCTGGGAGGGAACATAAGCCAGTTATTGGTTACCCTAAGCCATTAAAAGTCTCTCTTTCAGAGAAATTATGACTGGAATATTTCTCCTGACAAACACACCGATGTTGACACACAGATCAGATATCGTCATACTTGTTCTGTGAGGGTCACTATGACCTCCCTGTCTTGCCCTCTGCTTTATGTTGCATCCTATAATGTTTCTTTCTGGCAGGCTCCTTGAGGTTGTGAAAAGGAGGGTGAAAACCTGCCCTCAGGACAAAAGATTGGGTATTTGAAGACAGGCATGGCTGGTGTGCACCCATCTGGCAGCCACGGGGGTCTCCTCCTGCTCATACCTCCAGTTCCTCTTCAGGCACACATCAGTGGTTGCTGTCACGGCAGGGCTGATGCCTTGGCCAAGACCCACGACTGTGTTCAGTGCACAGCCTGATGGGACCTCATTCCAGGCCTCTGGGTGCTACTATAAAATCAGCATTACTGCCCCACAATCATAACAAGAATACAGGTTTTATGAGAATTTCCGGAGGGCTGGAATAAGCAGACAGTGTTGGAAAGGGAACACAAAGCTTTTTTGCTGGAAGTTGCCTGGTGAACTTCAAGGCAGGCTCCTCAGACATGGGCCAGGTCCCTCAGGTGACAGAACCTGGCACAGCCTTGCTGGGTTGATCAGGGCAATCCTGATGCACAAGGATTAAACAAGAACTGACTGTGCTGAATTTTCTTTTTGTTTACTCCAGTGATTGCCACCGGGCAGCCCAGAGAGGCTTTGTAGGCCTCTCTGAGGGCATGGGAAAATCAGTGTGTTTAGCTTTCCTGGGCTGAGCACTGGGCTCAGCTGGAAGTGTGGACCTTGAGGTTAGCCTTAAATCACCAGAGGTGGGCGCATAAGCTTACCCTCTGACTTCTGCCAGAGCTAAATTTAAAACCTTGATGGCTGAAATGAGTTCTGTGGAAACACAGTGATGGGTTTGAAAGGGAATGAGAGAGAAAAAGAAAGGAAAAAAACCCCAGCAACAACAAAAAAGGGGAAAACACAGGGAGAAAGAGAACACAGCTATGACATGTCAAAAATGGAGAAAACAAGACTTTTTTGCAGTCAGCAGTTCAGAACATGGCCTGCAGGGACACCAAAGGCTGTGTGCCCTTGCTCTCAGCTGGGGGATGTCCACCGGCCTTTGGTGAGGAACTTGCACCAGCCATAGCTGCCTGGCTGAGGAGCAAACTGCTTTCTCAAGCCCCTGAACTCTTCAGGGCAGCAAAAATTCTGCTCTTACGTGTATGTGAGATGCCTAGAAGAGTCAGATCCCTGATCACTAATAGAGACCTCTAAGCACCAGTAAGACAGCTAATACTGAAGACCTGTTTTTTAGGTCAAGGTCTAACATGGCCATGTTGTCCTGGTCAACAGCAAGTGAGTGCTGTCCTATTTCTGCCTTTGAGGGCTGAGCCACATAAGCTTTACAGGAAAACATCCAGAGGGGAAGATTTATGTATTTGCCATGAAAAAAAGGAGAAACACCAATTCTCGTATTAAATGAACTTGGACTGCTTTGTGTTACAGAAATAAATGCATCCCCATGGAAAAGGACTGCAAATATTTGCATTATTTGTATGTCATTCAACTATCTGGCTATATGTGTGTGGTATATTTAATGCATGCTTTGCAGTAATATGTTTGTTGCATATTGTTGGATAAAGTCACTAATAGAGATTTAATAGGTGCACAATATAAAACTCAGCCTTCTAATTTGCCATCATCATTTTATCTTTAGCTATAGCTAATAATTATAAAAAACATCTCTGTCCCAAATGGTCACAGAGGAGTTTATTAAGTAGATCATCACATTGAAAAAAGCTGTCCTGATAGTGTCCTTGTTTCACAGGAGCGGAAAAAGAGGAAAAAAAATAAACGGAAAAAAAAAAGAGAAAAAAAGAAAAAAGAAAGAGAAAAGGACAGCTCTTCTGCCAAAATAAATCAATTAGCTCATAGATTAAATGTTTCTTCAGAAACACATAAAGACGGGGAGTAATGTTCTCCTTTTTCTTGGAGGAAGTTTTAGGACACGAATTCTTTTTCTTGAAGTGTAGATATTAATTGTTCTTTGGCAGCAGTCCTCTCAAAAATGCTGGTGGTGTTGCGAAAATGTAACTATAGCTCAAACACTGGATGCACAAATAGTTTATAAACTACAGATTGGGTCACGGGCAAAAGAGCCAGTTGGATTCATGAAGAGCATGAGCTATTTTCCAATGTTGGATTCACACATAGTCTAGGAACTATAGATCTGGTGGACTGGTAGATTCAGGATTTAATGGTATCTAGAAACTATAATGTGTCATTTCCCATTTTTCACAAAAGAAGAGTACCCATAATGTTACAGAAAATGGGACTAAAGCTAGATAATTTCTCTGTTTTTTTCTTTCACTGACCCATTCTTTCTCCTTTACTGTAATTTCTTATGTTCTAGGAACAAATAGCAGAAGAGACATGATAAATGGGAAGCTAACCATGAAAAGCATTCCCAGGAATCTTGCCCTAAATATCAAAAAACAAAGATGGAAGTTATGAAACTGGAAAAAAAATTTGAATATGAATAGCATGGTAGAATAGTAGAATATTTAACATTTTCTTACTACTTTTATTTTAGACATACTTTAAATAATAAATTGCCTGGGTAGTAAGCTTTCAATTGAAAGTTCATTTGAGATTTAATTTCTCATCTTCTTACCATTGTAATTGTCAGATAGATGCAATACTTATTCTTAGAATTTGTCTATTAGTGTTATTTATATGATTCTGTGTTTTATTATTGTGATTGAAATGTTCTAAGACTCATTAAATGCATTGTTATATTGAAGACAATTTTATTGTGTTACATTTGGTTCAGGATTCAAATGCTGTTAATTTGGGAGGGGATTTCTATGCAGTCATCCCATCTCCCTCATGAGATCAGTATTTCTAAGCAATTTCAGAATTTTTTTTCTGATAATTCTTTACAGTCACCGGTCTGAGTAACAAAAAGTCTTTGATAACATACTATGAGATGAATCTCGCAAAGCAGAAGGAATGAGTTTTACTGATTTTGGTGGAGATATCACAAACGTCATCATGATTGAATGAATCTTCTAACAGGAACCAGCTGATTTTATAGACAAAGTGAGATCCTCACTTTGATAAATCTCTTCTTATTTGAATGAAGATTGCACTATTGGACCCACATGGAACTTGGTCAGAGGCCAACAATGTGCTGTGAATGGAAACATTAGTTTGTGATTAGAAATCTGACTCTATTGTTGTGCAGATTTACTCTAGCTATTGTCCTATAAGAGTGAAAAAGGGCAAGTGAGGTAAAAACCCTTTTCCCCCAATAAGAATTGCTTTTCATCCATGCTCACAAGACCCCTACATACTTGTTTACTACAATGGCCTGCTGTACATGAATGGCTGTATGCCTCATTTGCACAAAGATGGGAGCAATCTGAAAGTGCACATCCTACTCCTATAAACTCCCCAGGAAGGCTGGGAATCTGGCTCAGATGCTGTCATCAAAATGTGCTTGTGTATGGCAGTTCATGGTAGGTGCTCCAAAAGTATTCCCATGATCTCTGCAAGGAGGGGACTGCTTGGCTGGAAGATGGTAGGACTTCCACTCTTGCACCTCAAAAGGTGCTTCTCAGTCACAGGCTGACTTAGCAGGATTCTGGGTCAAGCTTGAAGAAGACAAAATGTAATTAAATACTCTCCTGAGATTTATAGGTCAAGTATTAAACATTGTGCAAGACTGTCTGCCCAAAAGCTTTCTCTACCATATGAAGATCTTGGAGAAATAGCCCAACTCATGACATTTATGAGGAAATGTGAGTTTTTCAGTTTTTTGTCTCCCATGGAACCAAAACTAGAAACAGATTCAGTAGTGCCTCTATTCCCAAAACTTAGCTCTCTGAGTTAAATGAGCTCTTGCTCTATTGCTTCGGTGACTTCCATTGACTACGTGCGATCGGATACATCTCCACCATTAGTTTACACATATTGCAGCCATCGCTCACGCTGGATCACAAAACATATAGAACTCCTGTAAATGTGGAAATACCATCAGATATCTTTATTCACTATATTTTCCAATGACAGCTGCAAACAGGCATTTTAGTAGTTTGTCAAATCCTATCAGGATGGTGGGTTTATTGTCAAGTTCTGCCCAAATTGCTAGATTTGGATTCAGAAAGCATGCTGTCCTCATTAACAGGCACTTAATTAGTGTCAAGTCTCTGGAAAAGCTACTGATGTTAATAAGACTTTTGTGTCTGGCTTCTATAAAGTTTTGTATTAGCAGAAACGTGACGGATCAGATTCAGGCAGCAGTGCATTACACATATTTCTTACTAAATGGCTACTGTTGAAATTGAATCTTTATCAAGCAAGAACATGCTTGACAAAGTCCATTGCAAAATTAGCATTTACCACTTTGTTTTCAGATGTGTGCTGAAAAAACATATGTGTTTTGGTACATATGAGGTTCTTCGGGGGAAAATAAGCTATGTTGTGTGGAACAGCTAGAGAAGGCCACATTTAGTGGCATCCAAAATAGAAGTCCATTGGGTCAAACTAATGTCTGGTTTATTCTCAGTCAGCTGAGTAATCACTTGTATTTTTGTCCTGCCACTTCTCCCTCCCCACTCACAAAGCTTCATTATGACAAAACTATTAAGAGCATTTCACTTCCCCTTTTAAAAGAACCTGGATGCACCTGCACGAGAGTGCCTTCTGTGGGAATTAAATATGAATTCTGAGCTGTCCTCAAGGAAGGACAGGTGCACAAATCCCCAAATGAAACACCCTGGGAAGCAGAAAGGAAAACTTTATATCTTTAGTCCTTACCTCCCTACTACTTGGACTTGTGAAGTTGAAAAGAATTCAGCTCTTATGATTTTAAGTATTTATTTCTGCCACTTATGTACATTCTAAATTTTAGGACATTTCTTTGACCAAATTTACTTCCTAAAGAAGCTTTTGGAAGTGATACTATTGTTATATTGTGAATGAATTTTTTTAAACTTTTGCAGAATGAATAAAGATTTAATATGCAACAAAACTTCAACTTATTTTTTTTAACAAACAAAATTTTGATTCTTAGACCAGCAACCTTAATGAATTATAGAGTTCATGGCTTGCTAAGAATATTACATTTTTCAAGCTGCCTTCCTATACTTCCTTCACACTGCACATGTTTATATAAATTTTCATACAAGAAGACCATGACTTCTTTCTTTCTGTAGAGCAACATAAAGATTACTTTGCCCTCCCTGTGTGGTGCTGTTCTCTCTTCCTCTTCAATTTTGGCTCTGCTTAATACTACAAGAACTAACATTTTTCTGTTTCATCACTGTTTAAGCTCAAGAATAGCTGTATTTCTAACAAAATTATTATGGGCAGAAAAAAAGGGGGAAGGTGGCAGTTGTAAAGAGCAACCAAAACATGCCAGAGAATCTGTGTACCAAAAGATGATCTACATTATCAAAGTCCCTGAGAACTCTGCTTTACAGATTAATACATTTCACAAAATTTATACATACACATATAAATATTTATATTCCATGCTTTTGTCAGTCTCTATGCAACCTTAACAGTAATAGCGTTTTATGTTTTAATTTCCTTAAAGGAAAGTCTTCTTTGGAACCCATGAATGCTTCAATGTTTTGGAAAGATCTAAATATATGTCAAATATCTGTTGAGACTTATGATTTTTTTTTCATCCACTCAGCAATCATTTCATGTATTATTTTGAGAAACAGCACTACATGTACTGTAAACAATACAGAAAAAAAAAAGTATTATCTGATAAGCTGAAATAGTTCTGTCTGTTGGTTAATTACCCAAATACTACAGAAAAGTTAGGCTAATGATTTCCAGACAGTTGTTATGCCATATCATGTTAAAGCAGCTGTTAGCCATATGCACTACTGTAGTTCTGCTTATATTAACCATTATGAAATTTTCCTTGGGGAAAAATGCTCACGTGCTTGCAGAGAACCTCTGTGCCCTCTTTTTAAATGAAATAAGTTGGTCATTCTTAGAACATGGCAAATAATTTGTAACAAATCACTTGGTGATTTTCTCCTGCTTGTGAATGGAGACTGTATTTTCCGAAGCCACCATGCACCCAAGGAGCTGAAGTCTGGTAGCTGCAATAGAGCAGAGGGAGCTCCAGGAGAGCCTCTAAAACCGGTCCTGGTGTCACTGCACCAGTGCAGCCCTGATTCTGCTGGCTTTGGGACACAAGGTCACATTTCTTCATGGCACCTCACCCTGATGTATCAACCCATCAGCTCATCTGAGGCTGATGTGGCAATCCCTGACACTGCTGTTTTACACAGGAGTATGGGCCTGCGGTGGGATAGGGTTTAATCTGACCTTTTCCTTTCTGTCTTTTTGAGAGGGAGAGAGAAAAAATGATCTGTGAATTCCTAGGGGCTTTTGGTGGCAAATATCAGAGTGATAACTACCAGTGAAACAAGATCTATGGAGAGAGGTCATCTCTTTTATTAGGCTGACCAAAATCATTAGAAAAAAAGGAGATGACCTTTCAGGTCAAAAACCCATTGTCAGGTCCAAGACAGAAGCTTGTTTTGAGGACAGCTTGTGGATCACAGTTCATTGCTGGGGGTTTTTTGTGTATTTTCCCTTCTTGTTTAGAGCATAAGAAGATACAATGTATTCTTTATAAGCACTGCCTCATTTTTCTTAAAACATTAAAACTACAACATGATGTACATCTACTACCACTTTGACGAATATGTACCACTTTTTCTTATCAAGCTGGGAGAATAATTTATAATCTTGCATCATCCTAAGGAAGGGTTTCTACATTAACTCAGGATGAGATGACATTCACATTTATTTTAGGGATGTCTGTCTGAATTTGTTACAGCTGCCTTTGTGTTCTCAGTTGCATTCAGCTTCTGTGGGTATTCAGGCAAATGTTCAGGAAAAGAAATGAACTTCAAGATGAAAATGGTTTTATTGGATAAAGATCACAGAAATGTTTTATCTTACAATACCTACCCTGGTCTCAGTGTTAATGATTCATGTATCTTCTCTCTGCCTCCTAATCCCAGATCTTAGAAGAAGGCAGTTGACAGGGGTATCACCTGTAATATGTAAGTCATAGTCCTTCTATTCAATGTGTGTAAACCCTGGGTGCTGCACACCAAAAAGACATGGTGGGCACCAGAGAAGGACACCAACAGTGGGCAAAGGTCTAAAATCACACCTTACAAATAATGGCTGAAGGAATTTAGATTGTTTAGTCTGCAAAAGAATCAAAAGGAGTTGTGAAAATAGCCTTCAGATACATGAGGGTAGCAGCAAGAAGAATGAAAAAAATTTCCGTTGCCCTTTGTGCATAAAAAAGGAGGTAATTTAAACAAGGAATAACTCTCTTAGGTAGCAGAACAGTAGGAATATTGTTTCTATTGTACTAAATAACCAAGCATTGAAATAGATTGCCTAGGGAAACTGTGAGGCCAAATTATCAACGGGACCAAAGAACAGGTTAGCAAAGCAAATGGTAGGAATGATGTACATATAGTTATATGCCCTACCACGTTGGAGGTGAACCAGCTAAATAACATCTTAGAGTCCCTTACAGGTGCCTTTTCCCTGACCTTACGAGTGATAACTGTGTGATGGTGGCAAAAAAAAAAAAAAAGGGCACAGAATTATATCCTCCAAAATAAGTTTTCTCTCTTCAGTCTGACTGCTTGACAGTGAATAAACAAAGGATTTTTTTCCCTTCAAAAAATTGTCAGTGTTTTTAATCACAAACCAGACTGTTATGACAGAATGGTGTTATATTAGCACAGCTCAGTCACCCTCACAATGATCAGTAACTTAATTCCACAAGTGCATTATTAGCTTATGGTATAAGTAGATTATTGTACAGAAGGAACCCACTGATTCAGTGCAGAGAAATATCCAGATGACAGGAGCTTCCACTGTGTCCTAGTGGGTATTTCTGAGGCCAAACAACTTCTCTCAGTAACCCAACCTCTTGCTCAGATGTCTGTTCCTGCTTGTGACAGATCTGAAAAATTATGCTTTGCAAAGAGACCAAACCTGCTCAGACAATGACAAACAATTTGAAAATAACTGGTCTGACCGGGTGTCCAAATTGCTGACAGAAAGGAAATGTTCATGTGTGCAATGAGCATGAAAGATGAAAGCCCTTCCCTGGTGCTGTTCTTCCACTGAAGCCCTTACTCCGACCTGTGGCCTCACTAGATGACCTGTGAGCAGAGAACAGGGAGAGTATAAGAAAACAGTTCCTACTAAAGCTTATTTTCTGAAGGAAAGTCTGCCCAGATGTTGCAGTCATATTTTTTCGTATTGCCTGCTAAAAATCTGTAAAAAGTTAGTAAAGTGGTCTGGAAAAACAGTAAATTTTACCTTTTGGATACAGAAAAACTGTATTAATATTTATAATGCATATTTATGCATTTTTCTCTTTATATATTTGGGTCCACCCAAGACAAAAACTGCAGGGCTGGGAGCGCTGTGCATGTCTCATCCACACCCCTCCTTTTTCAGTGTCCTATGGAGTCAAATGGCTCTAAGGCCAAGGATTTTGCTTCTGACTTCTCAACTTTTCTTGCTAGGTGGGAACCCTGCACAGCCTGACTCTTGCCTTCAGCATCTTCTGGCACAGATATCACCTTGCATGTGAAGTATTTCATACCTATGAAGAACTGAACATATACTGGGACAGTGACTGCTTCACCCCATGAGCAGCTAGAGTGCTAAACATGATATTCTTCGCTGGACTAAGAGCTCTACCCTAGCAAAAATAACTCCCAGAACTGTATCCACATGTCTGTTGGTCCATTAGTCTTATTTATCTCAGAAACTAGGCAGGGAGTTTTTTCAGATATTTCCCATGGGCAAAGAGCTTCGTATGACCAGATTATCTGGAGATACTGCTTTAAATGACCTTGATCCTGCAAAATTATGTGGGTTTTAATCCATTATCATGACATTTTCTTAGTTTAATCTAAATAAAAGTGTGTTCCAATCCTTTTCATCCTGTCCTCCAAACTCTTTACCAGTGCTATGGCCTGCTATGGCTGCAGCACAATCCTGGCTGGAATAAGTCTTAATTAGCTGCCAATGATGTCATGTCCATGTCTGTGTTAAAGGCACAGGACTAAGTATTCGTCCTTGTTTAATGTACTGTAGAAATTCCATTTAGGGATAGCATTTAGAAGCTTCAGAGCCAATCTTGTATTTCTCCCGTAGTTGAGACGCTTGGCCTTCAGCCTTCTGACACTACCCCAGTTGTGCTATAATGGTCCAGAAATACACTGCTGTTGTGTTTTATTGCTCATGTGAAAACTGTCCAATTCCTTGTCAGTTGACAAGGGAGGAGCGCTGCAGTGAAGGATTGCACAGCAGTGTGTCTGGGAGCGATGTTATTTCACACCAGCAGCAACCTTTCAGTGTTTGCGCGGCAGCCCAGCAGAGCCTTGGTGCTCTTGCCATAGAGCAGAGAGCAAACCCCATTGTCGTCATTCTCTCTGCCAGAGAGACTAATGCATGCTGCCAAATATCTCCCCTCAACACATTTATTGAACATTAAACCAGCAGAATAGCATTGAATGAAGTCCAGTAATTTTATAGGATATATTTTAGTCACTAGACTTTGAAGACCAGTCCAATGTTAATTATAAAGTTTCTGTGTCTGGATAACATATTGTTAACAGTTATTTTGTAAGTGCTAATGGCAATATGGAAGATTTCCAATAGTTTTATTGAGGAAGTGGCAATTAAAATGTTGAGCACTGCAACATACATACAAAATAAAAATAATTCTGCATACACAGCACTTTGTGTCTCAAAAAAATACCCAAAGCAGAAAAAACAGGGACGAATATTTTCTTTTGAAATAAATGCAACCATTTTATTTCTAAAAAGTTTTGCTTTTGGAAAAAAACCCAAACGTTGATTTACTTGCCAACTTCGAATGTCACAAGCCTTGAACAAGTTTGACATTGTTTAAAAGCACATCGTGAAACTATTATAAAGCTAAGACAAGTTGCTATGTTATGTTTTTCCACACTCAGAGAGCAACAATGTGTTCTCAGTTTGAGTAATTTCTTTTAGATTAAGGGAAACAAAACAAGAAAGAATAAAAGCAAAGTGTTCACAAGAGTGTGTGGAAGTGGCTACACAGGACAATTTTTAATGTGTGAGTGGAAAAAGGTGCTATGGAAGCACTGTCCCATGAGGTCAGCTGGGCACACTGATGCTTCCATGCCTACATGCAATAATAGAAATAAAAGGACTGCCTACAGCTCTGTGTCAGCTGTCAGTTAGCAGGTTCAGCACAAATTTTGTTTTGCAGAGAGAATGTCTACCACCTGCTGAAAAAAGGAGTCCTGGTGGGATCTAGGGTTGAGCAGCACGGGGGCTGGCTGTTAGTGTTGAGTTGGTCAGTGCGAGGCACTTAATCCCTGCAAGCTGAGCAGGAGCCGGGTCTCCAGCCATTTGAGTGGGTTTAGGTTTGCTTGCAACATACCTGTCTTAATCTAAACCTGCTGCAGTGGGCAGATTTTAAGGCCCTTCCTTAGCGCTTTTCCAGACAGCTCTGTTTCCAGACAGCTTGGTGAGGCTGGATTTCACACCCTCTTCTGGCTGAGTAGATGTGAACTCTGGGGAGCCAAAAGCTGCTCTGGGCTCCTGGGGCATGTCCTCAGCTCCCTTGGCAGGCCCAGAACAAGACCCCAGAACCCTTTTGGCAGCTGCAGGTGTCTGGAGAGAATAAGGAGAGGCATTTCCTAATTTTCTAGACCCCTGAGTATTGATCAGTCATAGCAGAGCCACCCTGGATTCCCCTCTCTTTCCCTCCCTTCTCCTCCTCTTTTCTCCCCACACTCTGGTCTCGACACTGCCTTCCTCACTGGGAATTTCCTATTTGTGGTTCACTGCCTCTCCTGTTGAGAAAAGATGCATCAAAGGTTTTATATAGAATTTTGAAATACAGATTCATTTTAGAGTAGATAGAATCCAATGAAAATCCCTGGGGTAACAAATACCAACTATGGGCACTTGACTGAAGCATATTAATCTTCTGTTCTCTTTGTAACCTTAGGGAATTGAGTGAGGCATCTCCAAGAGGCAAGTCAGCCCATCACAGGTCTGAATTACCTCTGGAGTGAACTTTCACTCTCCACTGTCTACAGGGAAGTCCATTCCTAGCCCAGGTGCAACTTGAGGTTCCTGAGGTTTGGTGGGGCAAACCTGGACCATCTGTCCCAATGTCTGCTTGCTCGTTTGCTCACACAAAGCAGCAAACCAAAGATGTGAAGGTACACTGGCACAGCAAACAGCAATATAAAAACCCCGAAATTAATAAGAATCCAAGACTAAATGTCCCCTGCCTGTTGTTCCTATCTTTTCCCTTGCATTTCCACAGGAGGAAAAAAAAAACCCAAAGAGAAGGGAATCACTGCACTTGATCGCCTTTTTTTTTCCTCTGCCTTTTTCCTTTGGCAAAGGAGATAAAAGGCAGCAAGGAGGTTCTGACCAGACTGAACACTCACATATCATGCATGGTTCTCCTGTGTGACTTCTGTGGCAGAGCAAAAGAACTGCATTTTGGGGCTCTTTGCAGTCCCTGGGCAAGTTGTAGCAGAAGCCATTCAGCTTCCTTTAAAGTTCAAAGCTGTGATGCATCAGTGATGTCTGGCTGGACACAGAGGAAACATGCTAATGTAGATAGATCTAAAGTAGTTCAATCCTGCTGACCTCCTGTGAGAGCCAAATTCTTTTTCAATAAGCTTTTAAAAAATACTACCTCTCCTCTGCAGTGCAAAGCTGTCTGAGTGTATCTTACAGAACATTGTTTGAGGGCTCAACACCTCTGAGCATTGGGGAAGTCTGACTTCACACCTTCCATGATGTACAGCAGCTGTACCTCTCATTCAGCAGTAGTCAGTCTTTTGAGTCCACTGCCCCCTTTCTAATTTTTTCAGGGAATATGCCCATCACCACAAACAAGCATTCTGGCAGGAGGAGGTCGTCTGTTTCAGCTGCAGTTTCCAGGCCCTTTCAGAGTAGTGTACAACTTCCAGCTGGCATTCGGGCTGAGACCCATCCCACATTTGAATGGCATCTCAAATCTTTTCCTTGAAATTACTAACCTGTCTGATTTTAGGCACTGAACTTTGCCCCAGAGGAGACCCCTGGGCTTGCTCTCAGTAGGGGGTAGGCTAGTCCATAGGGTGTGGTCTGCTGCCTCCTGCCAGCTCTACCTTCTGCAAGGAAGAGTAGCCGGATTTTGCTCCTAAGGACCCTCAGCCCAAACTAAGACACATGGACATGCAACTCTCACCTCTGCTTCTGCTGTTGTGGGACCTGCAGGCGCATCACCTGCCAAACACCTGCTTCCTGAAAACCAGGCATTAGCACCAGTTTTAGCACCAGGTTTTGTGAGCACTGTTCAGGTCGATGAGGCCTGAGCTGGGCAAGGAGTGGCTGTCCTGGGAGAAGCAGTCAGAGTGCCCTGAAAGGACACACTTCAGCTAGTCCCTGGGCTGCACAAAGGGACCAACCAGTATTAGCCATCCCATGGAAAATCCAGTAGTGATAAAAGAGCACTTTGGAGATCTTCAGCTGTAAAACTTGCCACAGACACTTTTCTAAATCAATCCAAGCTTTATGTATAACTTGATAAAAGATTTATTAGGTGAAGGATAATAAATACGTTGAAATGAAAGGTATGGAAAATAAAAGTAATATACCTGTAAATGGTATGCTATGCTACACTGAGCTGAACTAAATAAGAGCCTGTCTGGGACAAGTTGCTCCATACGAGGTATTTACCAAAAAAAAAAAAAAAAAAAAGGAGCAGCATCCACTGCTGTGGACTCTGTGGGACTCTGTGTAAGGTCTGTGGTAAAGAGCAGAATTTTCTGACCACTGATGCTCCGTTTCTCCACGGTCTCTGTTAGCTTAAGAGTGCACTTTGAGGTGTTAGGTGTCAGCATTTGTGCTGTTGTTCACAAGAAGTCACAGTCAAACTGCAGCTCAAGATCAAAAGGCACGAGGCAGCAGACTCTGGTCGGGAAACACAGAGCAGTGGGGCAGATGCTGGATGCCTTCTGTGAGTGGTTAAATGATCCATCTGGTAACTAATGGGACCCTGACACTGTGAATTACTGTTATTAAGAAAGTTAGAAACACCTGGAGAGAGCACTGAAACTTTCCAGGAAATGGTTATACTGGTATTTTTGGTGTGGCCTAAGTAGTGATTTAAAGGTAATGTGCCTGAAAGCATCCTTGCAGTACACTCTGAAAACAGAGCCAGGGCTGAACTGCTGAATGAAGAGAGAAGACTCCAAGAGAAAAATTTGCTATTCACAGACAGACTTCTCTACTGATGCTGTTAGAATTTTTCACTGAGAATATTTCTGTCAGTAGAGAATCATCTCCAGAAAAAGTCAGCAGTAATGAACATTTATTTTCATTATTCCATCACCTAAAAATGTTAGCAGCGCTCTCTATGCCATCTCTCTTTGTCAAGACATATCTGTTCTCTAGGGAGAGCAGTGAAAACACTTCACACCAAGTAAATGTTCATGTGTGTGACCCGTTAATGCCATTTTACTTTATTACAACTACACTCTTCAAAGGCAGTATGTAATATGAAATAGGCTCATTAGAAAACAGTATGTCATTCCTGATTTGCCTCTGCTCATGGAGAAAAGGTTGAGGATGGGGTTTTTTTGTGTGTGTTTTGTATTGGTTTTGGGGTTTTTTCTTTCCATTGGACTCCAGCTTAAAATGAAACAATACTAGAACAGAGGTCAAGAACTTGGAAAAATTCATTCAAGCGGAACCAGGTACAGCTTGATTCAATATTGATATTTCATATGTTCTGAGATTGTGGTTCAAACTACGAGATAGCAGAACACCATTTTTATAGCTTTCCATCTGTGAGAAATTATTTCTCAAAGCATTCTGTATGAACAATCTAACAGATATTCATTTTTGAGATCATATATTCTGCTAAATGGGATCTTTTTGATGCACAATCTGGCTGTGATAGTAATTTTAAAACTAGAGAGAGAATTTTAGAGCCAGATTCATAAAAATAAATGTCTTTCACACAAAGTTATTTTCCATGATGCATTAACTCCTCCTTTACCAGGCATCTGTAGGAAAGTAATATACTCAATATTATATACTCATGGAGCAAAGGAAGAATGGATCAATGCAAGAATCATAAGGAGATGATAAAATTTATATTTAACATACCCTTTCTTTTAAAATGTTTTCTTGTTTATTTCAGGGCATAAATACAAATTCTTTGAGTTTGAGAACAGCTAAAACTCTTTGATGGTGCAGCACTAAAAGCATTTTGCATTGATGCTCTTATGATGCAGTTGTAGCATATCACATACCTGGTATTTAAGACATTTTGGAAATCAGTTGCTGGAAATCAGTTTCACCTACCCAGAATTCAGGAGCAATCTAAGACTGCCTGTCCTGACAGGTCAGGCTGGAACCTTGTTTTCTGTGGCCTATGGGACACTATCATGGCCACTATATCCCATGCCACTATCTTTGATTTCCCAAACCTGATGAGCAGGAACTGATTTAGAGCAGGAACGACTGGTGGTGGCCTTGGTTACCAATCTGTAGCCAGGCTTGCCCCATACCTTTGGACCCACAGTGAGGATTCTTAACCCACACTACAAGTGCCACCATACACCTGGTTTAATTTTAGCATCCTTTTGCTGTGGTAACAAGAAGTCTCCAATGAATTTGTAGAAGCCACATTGCTGACCCACCCAGTTACTTCAGTCACTTATGTCAGGGCTGAATTTGAAGCTCTGTGTCAGATGTTATGCAGAAGAACATGCAACCTGTGGATGAAACAACTTTTTCTGGCCTTATCAGTCATGGCCCTGTTGAATTACAGAAGAGAATTATATGGAGGTGTTAGCAACCATTGCATTCACCATCACCCTGCTTTTGTGGCACTTCTCTAAACTTCTGAAATATGCTGCAGTGGCACATGAGCTTCCAACCAAGGCTGCTTTGTTTATGTGTGTATATATGACTGACCAGGAAATTCTCATTCTTGCTGTCCCAACAGCCTCATCCTTTTCAGTTTTGCTTGCTCCAGCTGCAAGTGCTGTAAGCATATTCTACAACTAAGAGATGAGAACTAGAAAGTAAGTGCCAGAGGTTAAATCCTGACTTTACCAAGAGTGTTTGCAGTTCTGCCATACTGTTTCTTGTGGAGTCAGGTTTTCAGCTCAAAGGGATCTGGGAGAGAAATCCAAGTTTCCTCACTTATTTTCCCTTTTTTTTTTTCTTCCTTATTTGTATTTTTCCCTTCCCCAGGGAGGAATCCAAGTGTAAAGAGACCAACTTCAGTATACTATCGAGGATTTTTGGCAGTGCCTCCAGCTAGTCATAGCAGTAGCGCTGCCCAAGCTGCTGAATATCAGGAATTACCAGACATTTCTAATGTGTAAGTGTTGACCTGTTCCATGGTAGATACGTTATCAATCCAATGACTCTAGAAGAGCCAGAGTTCCTACATGTGCCAACAACTGTCCTGTGCATCATGAAGACATCAGCCTCGCAGTGCAGGCATGGATGGCATGTGGGAAGGAATTGCCAGATGTCCCTCACCCAGTCAGGAGTATGTGGCAACCCCACTTATGCAGATGGCTTTCTGATGAAACAGTGTGACTTTGATGCTTTTTGTGGGTGAAGGAATGATTATCAGAACGGTTCAGAAAGAGATCATCATCTGTGGTGTTTTGTGAGGTTATACGCAAGCACCAGGGAAGGCTTGCATTTCCTCATTTAGGGTTTAATTAGGAAACATATTTGCATATTAAGAAAAAAGTGAAGGCTTTTTCTTATTTTTACCCGAAAGGGAGGAAATACCTAGCTCACTCATTAAACCAAATTCAAGCTAAGATTCTTCTCCATTTATCTGCTCTAAACCTTTCATCTTCCACCTCTGTAGCCTCTCGGAATCTTCCGGTATGAAAGGACGCGACTAATATGTCTCATGGTATCTTTTGCTCTTTTTCTTCCCTTGCTGCAGGTTCAAGTCTTGACTGAAATATCAATTGACAGTTGTCTGTCACCCACCTCTGTCCTCATGTTCCATGCACTTGAACTTTCATATGTTCAAATTTTGAAAGAGTAGAAATCTTGCACATGTTTTAAAGGTGGCAAGTGGCTAAATGGAGGTTTAGCTTTCACCTCCCCTGGTAAAATACTTCCACAGCAGGATCTCTTGACAACAAGGGCCATTTCATCTGCTGTTTTGGGTTTTGGTAGCAGTATTGACCTGGAAAAGTGCAGTTGTCTTAATGGTTCTTGGACACTTTAAAATAAAAGCAAAATATCAACAGTAATATCTAATAGCAAACACTATAGCAAATAGTTAAGAACAAAAGCAATAGTGAATAGAAAGATCAGTTCACAGGAAGGAAGCCCTTGAGATGCTTATATTGTTACAGGAGAGAGTGGCTGTAGTCTTCAGGTGCTAGAAGCTCTCCACTGCTATTGTGTTAAACCCCAATTCAGAAGACTGATGACTCTCATTCAGAGAAAAAAAATCATGATATGGACATACAGGAGATTTGATAGGGGTTCTCTGATAATGGGGTTCATATTCCAATGTTCATTCTTTTTCTGTCTGTCTAAAGACTATTCCCTGGTGTGAGCATGGAGACATCCTCAGGAGGTGCCTGCTGTATGCAAACATAAAAATGGCATCAGCTTGAGTGTGGGGGGTTGGGGAGGGGCTGAACATGGGCATGGCATTAAGCCCCAGGTCACCTTCATAATTTAAAATGATGAGATCAGCAAGCTCATTGAAGGAATAACACCCTCAGGCAGCAGAAGAGGCTTCCCCTGAAACAGTCCCAACAATGGCAGCATTACTGGGTACTAGGGCCTCTTTCAGCAGAAGGAAAAGATACATTTTGAAATGCATGGGGAGACCTTTGATATTTCTCCTTCTCCAGATGACCAGACATCTGGAGGAAATCAGTACAAGTCAGCTTAGATCCAACTGTGAACCCCTTCATATAGGTCTCCATGACAGGAATCTCTGAAACTTCTAATCTGAAGAGTCTGCTTTGTTCAGTCTGAGAATAGAAATGAGCCAGGACTGAACAGCAGCACAGTGAAAGAGGCTTTGTACATCTCAGAAAAGAACAAATAAGATAAAGGGTGTTTTGTACAAACATTCAGCTCTGGAGATGCTTGGTCTAGCCTGTAACTCTCCCTTACAGAGAACTGCAGAGGTTTGGAATGGCACTGCAAGTGCAATGTGTGGATGCACTGACATTTTCCAATGGGGGATATTAAAAATGGAAAGAAATTAGAAACTCATATGTGGCTTATAACTTCAAACATTTTGACAGGATAAATACATGCAGAGTCCTTAGCAATGCTGTGCAGTGTTTTTTTGAAATTTATACTCCCTAATGTACTTGTAAGCAGGGGGAGTTCAAACAGCAATCAGCCAAAACTCAATAGGTACACTCCATCCGAAAAGATTTTCCTTATAGTTGCCCTCCAAGCAGCATAATTTCTCATAGTACTTGAAGCTGATTTAAGTGTTGGGTCTGTGCCAATTATTTGTTAAGCCTTCTGTCTTTATTTTATAGCTTCTAGGATACAACTGACCAGCTCACGGAAACATCTGTTGCACGCAAAGGCAAAGAATACTAGAATCCTACCAATGTTTAGATGATCACTTTGTCCCTTTTCTGCCATCATTACCTCTGAAGGTGGCCTCAAATGCAGATTACGCTGTTCTGAAATGTTGTTTTGTTCATTTTGTAGAGGTGGGAATTTATTGCTCATTTAATCTAAGCTGATCTTTGTTAGCTAAGTGTACAATTAAATTTACAGTATTTGATGGAGATCTGGGTGGCTTATAGCACCAACCTCTCACTTCTAAGCATAGAGTTAAAGTTCAGCCAGAGGTCTTGCATAATATGAGTTTTCAGGGATTTTAGCGTAGTCCCCACTGGAGTGTTATCTACAACACAAACAACTATACATCATTTGGCAATTCAGGACAAAATTTGATTAGGAGACACTCTATTCTAGCTAATTTTAACATATCGAAGAGTGTTCTCCCTTTGCACAGCAGTTATTCCTGGCAAGACCTGGAATTGTTAATGATGAAGAGGAGATTTGCCATACTACTAGCCTTCAAGCCTATCAAATTTGGCACTTCTCTTAACAAATCTGTAGCATGATATTTCACCTAAAGCATTTTATTGAAAGGTGACTGATCCAGTGCCAAGGAGATCTGAATCTCTTTCTCAGAAACAATCCTTTGGCTTTCATTATGTTTTATAGGTTTTATTTAACCCAACACTGCCTAGTGCCTTCAGTGCCATATTTTCTAAACACCTTGTGGTGAATGACAGCATTTTCTAGAACAGGATCCCTTCCTCAGCAAAACTATTGCACATTTTAATAATGGGCTTTGTTTTGCCTAAGTCTGTGTCATAATTGTCCAGTCTAAGCAAGTTCCTCCTCTAGTAAATGGAAGGGCCAACCTCTAGTGAGGGATTCCCATACCAACTTCCTGCAAGAATTCTCTCTTCAAGGTTGTCTGTTCACTGAGGTTATAACCTTAAATGCTGGAAACATTCAAATCCAGTTAGAAAACAGTTCAAAAATCCATGATGCCAAAGAAGACACTGCTAAGAGAACATGTTTTTCAAATACCCATTCAAATACACATATATTCAAATCAACAAAATTCTCCTAAAGTATAAAAATTCAGACAGAAAATTTTCCTTTTCAGGGACTTGCACAGGGAAAAATAAAAGTCTATGGAGCATTATACTGTGGTGAACTTCCCCCATTTTCTGGTTGCAAAGGAACTTTCTGCCAAGCAAAGTCACAGAGACTGATTTAAGTAGAATTCAATTGTGTGAGCAAAGAGGGGAGCAAGATTTTGCTTGGGCAAGGGCAGTGGCAAGGAGACAGACAGGTGGTATCTTTCAATCACCTTAAATTCCTGCACTTCTTCTCACCTCTTTTGCTAAGTATGAGCTTTATGCCAACTACTAATGATATTTTGAAGTGTTTTAAATTGGATGTTAAAACCTTGGGACCCATGAAGTCCTGCAGGACTTCAGTGTCTCTTCCCTGTGCACCTGCTGCTGTAAAAAAGGCAGCTAAAACCCTGATCCTTCAGCAAAACATTTCCACACTTTTTCCCCCAGTGTTGTTGTCCCCTGTCTTTTCCTCCATCTACTCAGCCTAGGTCCTTCACATTTTACCTTCCAGGTCCTCCTAAATATCAGCCTTTTGCTATAAGGCAGTTAATAGCACACATTTAACCATCAGCTTTGCTATCAGCTATTTATATGATGTCTTTCTTTTTTTTTTTTTTTTTTTTTTTTGTGGAACTGTATTGCCCAACTTCTAGTTTTAAATAGCCTATTATTCATTGAGTTGGATGAGTCTCTAATTTAGTTTTCTCATTAGAAGTAGTTAATCTTTTTCTGTTGGCTGTTAGCTGATCTCTGTAACAGTGCAAGTGCAATTGGCTTCCCGAAGATTTGGTTCTAAGGGTCTTTTCTGTTTCCTCTAATTCTGTCTGCATATATTATCATATTGAACATCATATTTAGATGAACTGCCCAAGATGTTCTTGTGTTGGCATGTCATGCCTACCTACACGCTATTCTCAGCATCTCCCTGTCTGTCAATTGACAGAAGCTCCACAACCATCAGTCCTCCTAAAAGAGCAGTCCAGTTTTAGAGGAGGTCAAGAGATGGTTGAATGCCTCAGAGTTACGGAGCGCCTTAAACCAGTGCAAATGTTGCTTTCTAAAGAGAGGAGGGAGAGCTTATGTAGTACCTCCACCAAGAAACATGTAAACAGAGATCAGCCTCTGGTGGCCATGTGGTGCCTGATCTGCCAGCACTGGACCAGCCACAATATCTGAACACCAGGTAGGTATGGAGGGGCTATTGAATAGTAGATGACAGAGGAAGCTGAGGATGCTGGAGAAGCTGTTAAGGTGCACAGGACAAAACTTTTGGGAAAAGCAAGTTTGTTGAGCTCTACTCTCATGAAACAAACTGTTTACTGTAACTGTCTCTTCTAAAGAGCTGTTACTTGCTGCTTTTTACTTCCCAGTTTCCTTATTTTTATATTCTCACATCTCGTCTTCTCCATCTGACTGCTATGTAGTTTCCTACCCATATAGTCATATAAAGTCTAATATATGCTAAAACCAGACATGGCTAGTGATTTGTTTTCTTTTTTAGATATAAAAGTGATGGGGGAGGAGGAGAATTCTTAGCTTGCAAAAGAACCAGATGAGTTTACCAAAACTACCCGCCCATTCCCAGCCAGCCTGGGGACATCGTATTCAAACAAACCCTTCCAATATTTCATAGAGCCAATTCCTTGACCACTGAGGCTTTACTAGCCCACTAAAGAAAAAACACCTCCCTTTCGCTGGCTTCCTCATCTCTACCAGTACAAAATTTAATTTTACACGTTGACAAAATAGAGGTTTTTTTCCTTTTTCCTGCAGCAAAGATACAGAAGGCACATAATCGGCTGCAGACACTGAGCCATATACACCATCATAGTGTAAATCTTCATTGCGTTCAGATGACTGACCAGTACAAGAGAGCACTCAGAGGTAAATTCTAGTTTGCTTTGGTGGTCAACATTGTGAAACAAACTTTGGGCCAGATGGCTTGTCTACCTTTTAACAGCAAATCTGCTGTCTCAGAACTATAGTCCTTCACCAGATTAACACATTAGGAAAAACTTTTTACAAAAACCAGTCATAATATAAGGAGCAGGAAACAGAGGCAGAAGCACAATTCAGTATTATTTCAAGAAAGATGAGACTGAATATTGATAATCATTTGCAAAGGATACAGCAAAAACTTCATAGCAGAAACATCCACTTCAAACAGAGACTGGAAGTCAGCCAAACCCCCTAACCTGTCGGCGACAAATCATGGTTGTGTAAGACATCCTCCAAATCATAGTAGAAACTAAAGAGGGGAGGGAGCAGAGCAGATGTTTGGAGGTCATTAACAGGAGCTCAGTTTTCCTTGCTTGGTGGCTACCTCTAGAGATATCTGATTCCCAGAAATTTCCTTGACCTCCAAACATCTGCTCTCTTCTCCTGTTTTCTTTACATCCGTACTGCAGAGAGCCTCATGCAGTCATAACCTTTTCAGTCCCTTCTTATAAAATATTTGTATCTCACTCCCCTAAATCATGAAGAAAAATATTTAACAGGTCTGGGCCTATCATCATTCATGATAGGACCTTCATGTTCATTGCAGTTGATGCTAAACTGTACTACTTGGCACTTCTTCTTTCCTTGCATGCTGTGAATGTACACATAAACTGTAAAAATAAGCTAAGCTAGAGTATCTCATTCTTTTGATTTGAACACTTAGACACTTTCCTTATATTCTATACTTTCCCATTTCTTTATCGGCTGCTCTTCGTCAAGTCCTCCATGAGAACTAGACATGCCCGAGACAGCTTTATTACTTTGCAGAACATGGGGGCCAAACACATATTTCCAAGTATGATTGCTACTAATTTTCTTTCCTCTAATGGTCAACCATATCTAGAGAAAGTTGCTACGTACAATGAGCTCTGGTATTGCTCAGGAGTCCATTATCTATAGCCATTTACAATGTTTTCCCCTGGGACAATGATAGCCAAAGCCATTCTTCCGTTTTGGATGAGTAGTACTGTATTTGTGCCTTTTTTTTTTTTAAATTTTCCCATACCGCCCAATTTTAATTCAAATAAAAAATAGATTGCATGTGCTACAATAAGCTTCCTTGTTAATCTTCTCATATCCTTCAGCACCCATGTCTAGCAGATAGTAAGTTCCTTGTGTGATCACATATTCTAAACATCTCCTGCTTATTAATATAAGTTTCTAGAGTAAATATTTTCTCTATATTATCTAGTTTACTAAGAGGGTTTTTTAAAATTCTTTTTTACTGAAGTGTTTTGTTAAACTGTTTCTCAGAAAGCTCTTGGTATCCCAGACATTTTGGAGTCATTGTTCTCTGTTCCTTCGCTCACGTCCTTGCCAAGATAAGTGGTTTTAGGACTAAGGAACTGATTTTTCATCATGACAATCAATACACCTGCATCTAGAGAGGGACCAAGTCCCTTTTTCATGATTGGATCCACGGGAAAACCTTGAGAGTTTAGAAGTGAAAAGGACTTTTAAATTTAAAACTACAATCTTTGCACAGGAGCCTAACTCAGACTGTTGAAAGAATTCAACAGCCAGCAGCCACCCCCAGCCTTCAGGCTATTTTGTGGTTTCTTCCTTCCTCTCTCACTCTGTTGATGTCCCTGGGGATTCTCTCTGTGGCTGCATTTTCGTTTACTTGCTATTCCTTAATATCGTTAAATGGTCATGTGCCCTTTTTTACTATCTCAGTGCTAAAATCTCATCAAACTTCTCTCTGCCCTATTTACCTTTGCATTTTGGTTCCTGCCCTCACTTCTTGGGATGGTCACGCTTGTGTTCAGCTCGGCTGTGCTGACATTGAGGAAGAAAGTTCCTCCTGAAGGAACTAGTGTGGAGTTTGGGGAGACAAGGTTTGACTCTGCACTCCACTCCATCTTCCTGTGGGCAAGCCTTAGGGTCAGCCTACCCTAATGAGGGGAGTTGTCCATTTTCACAGGGATGAACACATGCAGACATCCTTGTGGAGGAGAAGTGATGGATTGAAGCTGAATATGAACTCTTTTGAACCCTCCTCCCAAGTGGAAGCAAAGCCTGCATGCCCTTCAGGGTTCAGCCCCATCCTCCCAAGAAGGTTTACTATGGTTTACATGTCTTGAGCTAAATGCATAGATGTTACAGAGGCTCCAGCTGGCACAGAAAAGCCCATCTCTATGGCTCAGGCCACCATATACATATCATTCTATATTCAAATCCCTTTGGTGGCTTCCCATCAGCTTCCACCAGCAGTCTGATGACACAGTCCTAATTCTGGAGAAAATAATGACTCAGGTACCAGCTACATCAGACCGGGGTTTGATCTGTAAATGACTATGAAAGCTGTACTCCTGTGGGACAATGGACTTTCAGACTTGCTGATAGAAGTGTAACAATATCCAGGGCCAAGGAGATTAAGTCAGCCTAGTCTGAAAAATAAGCAATTTCCTAGCTGTTAATGGTAATTAAACATGGGAGCACTTAACCACAGACTTCAGTAAGCTTAGGTATGTTCTGAAAAGCATGACCGTCTGGCACCTCTGGGAGCAAAATGAGTTGGGCTATGTTTGCAAAGGGAAGGAGGAAGCTGGCTTGCATGATCCTGGTCTTTGCTGGTCTTGAACTCTAGGAGCTGGTGGGCTCCTCTGATCATGCCATTCTTTGTCCCTGTGAGGAGGGGAAGGACTCTCACATTTGCCTTTCTTCATTAAGACAACAAGTTATATGAATCTTATGTTTCTGAGCAGCAGCCATCAAAATACTGCCTGATAGGTTATGATCTGGATGAAAGCTGGGAATGTTGTCATTTTGTTTATGCTCTGAAGAAATGAGGGGTCTGGCCTTTCCCTGTAGTGACCCTGTCTTTGTCAACCTGAATTAGTCTCAACTTAGTCAACTTAGTGTCAACTAAGTTAGTGTCAACTTAGTTAGTCTCAAGTCTCAAGCTTGGCTGTTTAGCTCACAGAGTTGGGCTCCTCTGTGCACTGGGGTGAAGAAAGGATTTTAATTTCTATCAGATTGGTAGGACTTCCAGACATACATTGTCTTTTTCTCTTCTTTGTGGTACTGGTTTTCCCACCTAGAATATTTGAACATGTCCTGCCTAGTCATGTCTCCACAGTACAGGGACCTCCTGACTGATGTTGGCCTCTGCTTGCAGTAATTTTTCAAAGGCTGAAGTGCATCAGTCTTTGAGCAAGACACATGCAACTGTCTGAATGGACTGGAGCACCAATGAGAACAAAGTGAATCCTTGTGTGATTTCTTCTGCCTTAAATTTTATAGAAAGAAGAAAGCTATGGCTAAGTCATGATTAAGAATTAAAGGAGACATTTTTTATTCAAAGGTTGGGACTACCCTATATTCAGTGGGTTTGGGGTGTTTCTTTTGGAAACTTTCTTTTCTTCTCTGTCCTTGGAGGTCAGGGACTATTTACTGAAAGGATGGTTTGGACAGAGCCTGTATTTTGGGGTGTTATCTGTGAGGGAGGCAGAAGGAGGCTGGCGGTGCTGCACAGCAGGGTGCTGGCTGGAGGTGCTGGCTGGAGGTGCAGGTGATCTGTGTGAGTGATAATGAGGTCAGGGCATGGCTCTGAAAAGTTCTGAGTTTTGGAGGGGCCGGGGAAACAAGCTAAAGTAACAACTACATGTGATGTGCTAAATTATGAGGCCAGCAGAGAGAAGTCAGAGAAAGGGGAATGTCTGGGGGGCATGGGAGGGAACATAGAACTGAAAGGACGTGGAGGAGTCCTGTAAGCAGAGGGAATCTGATGCCTTGTCTGGATCAAGGTGGGAATAGATGTAGGAGGACTGAGAAGTTTTTTGACTTGAGGATCTTGAAGTCACTCAGGGTATTTGGGTAAGGGATAGAAGTTAAGGATTTGGGTTTCTTACTGTGGGCAGCTATGAAACATTTATCCATCTGGGAACTACTAGGAAGGACTAGGAAAAACCTCATTAGGGGGTGTAGACACACAGAAAATCTGTTCCCTCTCCCTTTCAGCTACCATATGCTTTGTGCAAATGACAACTGCTGCATTCTTTTCACTGTATTCAGGTGGGACAATCTTCCCCAAAAGCTTGGGTGGATCTAGACTCTGTCAGTCTTCAGGTAAAACTGGAAACTAAAATTAGAATTTAGACTCTTTCATCTGTTTCCAAAATCACACTAAAACCTTTAATTCTTTAATCAAGAATTAGCTGTCATAGAGATACAGCAATTCCCGAAGACCCCTTTGGATAAGATTTCTGATGCTGAAAAATAGGGAAACAAATTCTCAAAACTGAGTGACTCCAGAAACTGTAGCTCTAAATTTTTATATTACTGTGGCTATATGATGTTTTTTCTGGTTTACGCACTGTCATTTTTTTCCCACTCTGTCTCTGGTCATTTCTTGCTCTTTTCTCTCTCTACAACATCCCACATATTGTCCTCTCATTCAGAGTACCCAAAATCTAATAATTTTCTCTTTATTATAGCAACTTCTATGTTACGTCCTTTCTTGCATAAAAAAATACAATCTGAAGAACTGATCTAGCTTTTTATTGAGGTACATGCATCCCCTCCTGATTTGTTTCTAAGTTAATTCAGCTTTAAAAGCCGTACAACATAGGTCTTGTTCTGCATCATCTTCAGCCAGGCACCGTTTGGCCATATCAGATTGCTTTTCTTCACCGTCTCATCCATGTATACACTTGTCTTCCTTCAGTTTCTCCACTATGTATTCTTCTTCATATGCCTTTCATGGGATTCATCAACTTCAGCCCTTTCAAAATTATTGGTTTTTTTCCTGCCAGTACAAGCTCAAGCCAGAGCAACCAGTAATACTTCCCTCTGATGGTTACATTCTGCATTATTAACGTGTACTGTTTTACTTGCCCATTTGTATTGCAACTAACTCTTCATGCCAGCACATGGGCCTCTCTGGATAAAAAAATAGCCCCAGAATACACAAGGGAACTCAAAGCTCTCATTAAAAAAAATGAAATGGTCGTGTTCAAAAGAATGAACCCAGCTAATTAGGTCCTACAAAATCCAATTTTCTGAGCAAAGTTCCCCAGACCATTCATTTTTTAAAATCACAGTACTTTATGTTATGAAATGTCTCAAGTCTTTGAATTTTTTCCTTTAGCCACCATTATGTCATATTTCAAATTCCTGGCACTCTTATTTAAGTCTTCAATAAGTTAAAATGTTATTTTGAGTTTGTAACACTTTTCCCAAATATACAGTGAACATAAATCAAATATTCACCATATAATCATGATTCAAGTATATAATATTCCAGACAGGTTTAGATCAATGGCTCAATGTAGAAGTGGACACCAGAGATGAGTGACTTTCCTCAGGGGTCAGTGTTGGGACAGGTGCTGTTTAACACCTTTTTTTGGTGACATAGACAGTGGGACTGAGGGCACCCTCAGGAGGTTTGCTAATGACACCAAGCTACATGGAGCAGTCAACACACTGGAGGGAAGGTTTGGAGGGACCTGGACAGGCTTAAGATGTGGGTCTGAGTGAACCTCATGAAGTTCAACAGAGCCAAGTGAAAGGTCCTGCACCTGGGTCAGGGCAATTCCAAGCACAAACGCAGACTGGGTGGAGAATGGGTTGAGAACAGCCCTGATGAGAAGGATTTGTGGGTGTTGGTTGATAAGAAGCTCATCATGTGTGCCCTCACAGCCCAGACAGCCAAATATGTCCTGGGCTGCATCAAAAGAAATGTGGTCAGCATGCTGAGGGAGGTGATTCTGCCCCTCTACTCTGCTCTTTTGAGTACTGCATCCATCTCTGGGGCCCCAGCATAAGAAGGATGTGGACCTGTTGGAGGAAGTCCAGAGGAGTGGCCATGAGGATGATCAGAGGACTGGAGCACCTGTGCTATGAACAGGCTGAGAGAGCTGGGGTCATCCAGCCTGGAAAAGAGAAGGTTCCAAGGAGATCTTACAGCAGCCTTGCCCTGGTTGGTAGCTACAATGCATGGGAACTCTAGGTCTCTAAGGATGCCAGGGATCTGTTCTCTTTTAAGCAGAAGTTCTCTCTGCCACCACAGCTGTATCCTGTATTGTATGTATACAGCCCAGTGCAAAGCCACTGCTATCATCACTGGGACAGTATGTGGAGATAAAAATAAATTCATGCTCTGCATCCAGAAATTCAGATTTTCCCCACAAAGGGGTTATTCCTATTACTTTTTCTGTGTTTAACAGCCGCACCACGACTACAACCACATATGAGCAAACACAGCAGCAGCACTTGGAGCAAGGGAAAAAGGGTGGATGTGGTCCAAAGGTCACATTTCCACCAAACACACCCAGCTGAGTGCATTTGAAACCAGCTGGAACATCAAGTTAGTGTTCAGATCACCTCACAGCGTGTCACACACACATGACTTCTTCTGTGTACAAAAGTAGAGACACATCCAAAGTACTCAGGAAGTCAAGTCACATTTCTGCCATGTCACTTACTGTCTTAATTTGCATGGAGTTTCTTTGATCAGGTCAAGTACAGCAGGTACAGAAGATTTCCAACCATTTTATTTTTTCTACTAAATTCTGGAATTTCTTTTCCAGAATCCTGAAGGATGAAAATTTGTCTCTTCAGATTTTTCTTCTTAGTGTTGGGGAGCTGAGCCTGCTCAGCTGTGCCTACAAGCATAGATTAAAAAGACAGAGTAGGTGGGAAACCTCTGCATCAGTGGGAGCACTCAGACTTCAAGCACACAGAGCAGGACTAAGGCGGACACAGTATAAAAAACACCTCTTGTCTGCTCTGCTTCATTTTCTATTTCCACACATTCTTCACCCAGCTCGAGCCCCTTTTATTTCACACTCTTGAGGAGACATGAGATGATGCAGTGGCATAACATGATTAGTGTGAACTTGTGGGTAAGGAATGAAATGGGACTTCCATCGGCCCATGTGCACCCTCCTTTTCCACCAGCTCTGCAGTCCTGGATCTTGGTGTGGTCGCAGTGTTTGCATGCTTAAAATCTACATGAAACTGGGAAAGCTGAAAAGCTGTCAGAGCACTCTATTTAGAGAATTAAGTCTCTCTGGTATCTGCAAGCAGCCTTCACTTGTCCTTACTTTCAGGAAAGATAAGAATGTTCTTTGTTTGGTTTCACCTGTCAAGGAACTTCAGGATCCTGGCTTGTATACACAGACCTATATTAAATCATAATTTAGCCTGCTATGTATTTGAATGCATTCATGTTGACACACAGGTGTAAAATTATATTTACACCTCCAAGTATATATTCTCTACATGTTAAATATGTGCTGAGCATACATTTAATGAAAATTTGTTCTGAATGTTTGATGAATAAAGCTAAATTACCCAATTTCTGCACTAGAAAGGAGAAAAAAGAAAGGCAGACAGAACAGACAACTTGGCTGTACTTACCTAAGAAAAAACTTCAATATATGCCTCTATTTCAAGGCCAGATGGAACCAGTCATGATCCTTCGGGCTGATTTCCTGGGAAATATCAACATTATGTTCATAACTCTGGGTCGAACTATTGAGTATGAATGCAGAAAAGCAGGAGGAGCATTCCTTGCATTGCTGAGAGGCAGCAGATAGGCTTGTCTCAGGTGAGCCATGAAGGAAAAGTAATAAAAGCCCATATGATAACCGTGTTACTCAGAAAACAAGCAGAACCATGTAAGCTGGCAGAGGTTTGCTCTGTACATGCTCCAGCCTCCAAATGACCAGCATAGGAGGAGCCAGCACAGCTTAAAACCATCTTTCCCTACCATTGTATGGGTTTAGCTCCCCAGGTAAGCTAAGCAGGAAAAGACAAAAGTATGTAGGAATATCATGGGGACTTAGGGAAATTCGATCTTAATGAAATAAAGAAAGATCCAGCCAGTAAAGAAAATGAAAAGAAGCAAAACAACTCAAACCACATATTTGAAAAGGTAATGGTAAATAATCTATTTTTGTTCTGCTCCAGAAAAGTGATGATATGACGGTCTAGATTAAAGCACAGATATTACAATTGGCTTATACTGGAGCCCCTCCCCAGTTATTGAAATATCTAGAGGTGGGAAAGTACCTTAAGCTTTAGGGAACTCCTGAGCTGCAGGAGGTGGTGGAGGCCATGTGCCTGTTGGGTAGCGTGGGAGTGGCAGGGAGATGGAGAGCAGAGCAACTCTGGGCTTGCTCGCTCCTATGTTAGTGGGATGTCAAGGAAGTCCCTTGCACCAGGGCTGTGGGCTGGAGGCCACACAACCACTCCACCTCACAGCATCCAAGTTCAGTCTGGCCATGGGCGTGCATCCGGGATCCATCTCTGACACATGCTTTTCTGCACTCTGGCACCAGCCTGGGCTGAGGCAGCAGCAACCCCCCCATCAGGGCACCAGCTCTCAGTGCCCAAAAAATTCCATGTGGTGCCATGAGGTTGGAAAGCACTAGCGAAGGCAATAAAAGCTGGGGTATGTTTACTCATGGGGTGTATATGGCAGGCCAGCTTGTATGTGAGTGATATTTGGTGTCTTGAGCTTGCCTTCAACCACGTCCCAAGATACATGGCCCATCTACTGGGCTTTCTTCTTGCCTCCTCTGCAAAATCACATGCCTCAGCTATTCTGAAATGTTGTTTGCAGTTCGCCTGGGGAGGAGGCAATGAAGGGATGAATGAACTAAAACTTGCAGCTGGGTAATGCCTGTAAAAGTGACCTTCAACCCGTTTCTTAAAGAGAGAAAACACTGTCTCTTCTGCGCATCTAAGCAGTGTCATTTTCCTGCAAAGCCAGGGACTACCATTTATGCCTCAGATACTTTTGTCCTGCTGAGAAAACTCTTAAGTTTTATCTCTAAGTACCAGCATTCTATGTCTAAATTTTGCTTGTGCAAAGACCAAACATAGGGCAAGCAGAGGATAAATATTCCATGTTCGGGGAATACGAGCAGTTTAAGGGGTTTTTTGGTAATAGTTCATTAAGAAAAAGTGGAGTACAAGACGAGTATGTTAGAGAGCAGACAGGGAATTTGAAGTGAGGTAAGTGAAAGGCACATGATAATTTACTGCCTCATTCTGCAGAGTACCACATGGATGTCATCAGCATGTATGGATAGATTAGGCCATGGATGTGCTAATGATGGCTTATGGCATCCCTGTCTGCTCATCCTGTCTTGCCTGTTGCCTCTCTCTGCTTTCAGATTATGCTGACAAAATGGTTCTTGCAGCAACGCAAGATCAGGTGAGGGGTCTGGATTTGCAAAATGCCTTCTTTTCCTGAAAAAAAAAAAAAATTGAAAGTTTTTTCTTAAAACCGTTCTCCTGACATGTTTCACAGCCTTTCCCCACAAACAGCTGTCCTGGCAAAGCTACGGGGCACTGTACTGCAGCTTGGAAACCAGGAGAAGAGCAGGGGATGGAATGAAACAGCAATACCTCCGGCCATTACTGCCACTGGGGACACGACACTGCAGAGCTGCAGCCTTACATTCTGCTTCTAGCTTGGCTCAGTCTCATAGTGGAACTCTGGAAAGTTACTTGGCACTCCTGCACCTCAGTACCTCGCTTTCTTATGCTGTAAAATGGAATCACCAATGGTTACCCAGCCTGGTGAAGACCTGAGCTGCACATGGCGTTCTCTGTGAATGTGCGCAGGATATGCTATGGTGCACATGCATAAATTACATGTAAATTATGTGCTCTTTCAAACATACCTGCACATACAGCTTCTTTCCTACGGACAGTTTTTGTGTCAGAAGCAGGCTTATGGCCAGAAGCGAACAGGACTACTTCTCTGGGAATATTGTTCAGTTGCTAATTTCACTACCGGAACTATGTTGCTGCACAATCTGGCCTCCTTCCACAACAGTCTCTATTGAAAATAAAGGGGACTGATGAGCCTATGGATAATGGTAAACATATGGAACGCAGGCAGTGCTATACATTAAAAGCCAGATCACATTAAAAGGTATTTGAGTTGTTGGCAGCATAAGATCAGTGTAGGAAACACCATCTAACAGAGAAATCTCATACCAAAAGGTTTCATACTCTGACAGCATTTGGCATTTTTCTTTCACTTAGCAGAAAAATAAAACAAAAAAAGACTGATTCAAAGCAAGGGTAAAACTGTTAAGTCCCAAATTAGTTTGTCCTAACTGCAAAAATACTGGATCTTTGGTTTTGTTTATGTTGGAAAGTGGTTTCATTTCTGACTAGGTCACTTGATTTTCTTTTGAGTGTACACGAGACCTTTGACTCCTCAGAGGACACAAGAGACAAATTGAGTAATGTGATGTCATTGCCTCATTGCCTTGCAGAGTTCTCATAACACTAAATATATTAGTCACTCGCCTTGCCAGTACCAAGAGGGTAGAAAAAAAATCCAGCAAGATGATGATATTATGTAGATGGACAACAATAACTGTTCCCTGAGATAAATGTAATTTTCTCTCCATTACTTCCATCCTTTTCTGTGAAGCAAATGAAACCATATTTCACCTAGGTGGTATTTCTCACACAAAGATTTGTCTTCTCCTTGCTGTTCACATTTTACATACAAAGCCACTGAAATTTTGTAATCGGTGACATATTAACATCCACTAAAATTAAACAGCCTGAAAACATGAGTTTCACTTTTTACTGGGAGTGGAGATTGTTCAGTCTCAGGAAGTTACAAGAGGCTGTATATTTGGGAAAAATGTGTTTCTGGGCATTGCTGGGATTTTCTCTTGCGGAGTGGGGAGGGTATGAGTGAAGGTATGGTTATACTTAGCAAATACCTGTTCACACGACGACAGACCATCCATTTTTGCAAGAAGCGGGGAAAGCTGCATGATTCCTGTTTTTCTTTATAAAGAAAGTCTAGGTGTCAGATCCTTGCTCCAGTGAAGTGCAATGTTAGATTTCAAATACTTATCTGTTGGGTAATGACAGCATATTCTCACATGGGATGCCAATAAATATAAAGATGCAGAATGTTCCTCCCTTTAAGTTTTCATAGCTAGCACTCAGAAAAATGAGTAATTTTCCATACTGACATTGGGATTACTTCAAGCAGATTTTTTGAGTGACTTTTGCTCCTGTTTTTAATGCCACCAATTTTCTTGTGCAAGAGTTATTTTCAGTTTTTTACTGTGTTATTTTCGTTTTTTTCATATGTAACACAAAATTAGTAATGGAGATTGTGGAAAATGTGCTGGGATTCATCTGCTAGTACAGAAAATATTTTTTTAAAACTCAGGAACTTGTCAAAATGTGTAGATGGCTAAAGACTACCTTAAAGTACAATTACCCATTTTCTAATTTTAAAAGCAATTCAATATGTCAGGACTTTTTTTCAGGGACGCTTGAGGGAAAGAAATCAGCTATGCAAACTGTTGTCCAGTGAATAAGTTATGGTTATAAGATCCCAGTTTCTGACAGGCCTAGAAGTTAAATGAAAGGTTGGTCAACCCTTCTCAAAATCTCTACAATGTAAATCAGCTTGAAGCACTACTTTGGTTTTACTGAGTCACTAGTGGAAAAATACCTTCAAAAAACCCTACCATTGAAAGCCTCATACTGGCCCTCTCAGTACTTCAGTGTCTGTGCTTAAGTGAGAAGTGACATGGTTTAACACAACTATGACTGCACTCAGAGGTATGTGTTGTTCAGAACAGCCAATTCTTAGAGACTTAAACCAATGAGGAATTAACTCCTTCAGCTGGAGCTGGTGCCTCCTCCACCCTTAACTAGAAAGCAAAACAAGCCTCCCCACCCTCACGGCTGCTGTATCTGAAGCTGAAGTCATGCAGACAACATTATGTGTTCATAGGAAAGATAATGGTCATAAATAATTGGTCATAAAACAGATGGGATTAGATTAGAGAGGAAGGTGGAAAACCCTGTATACCCCAGGACTGATTAATTCCTCCTCTCTTTCCTCAAATCCTAAAATCTCATTCTTTCTCAAACAATAACTGTGTTCACTGTAGCTTACTTAATCTACGTAACCCTATATACTTCACACACTGCCATGTCAGGTCATTCAAAAATTAAACAGAGGGTTGACAAAAGGACATTAGCATATGGCCAATAATGTTCTGTGGTTTGTAAAGTGATGTTAAGGTGTGTGCTGAGCACTGCCAGCTCTCCTCGGACTCTCCCAATTTTTCAGATGTGCCAGTCCCTAAGCCATCTTTGTGACGGAATTCCCTTCAGTCACTCAGTATCTCTGTTGTATTGGGAAACTAGAACTTGCCCTGGAACTCTAGATCTGTCTCACAAGGGCTAAATAAAGGGGAACATATCACCTCCTTTGACTGCTGATAATACTCCCCTCTGCATGGCCCAGTATGCGGTTGGTCTTTGCCACAAGGAAACATTGCTGGCTCATACTGCTGGCACAATGGTGTCCCCCAGGATCTCCAGATCTTTTTCTGCAAAGCTGCTTGCCAACCAGTTAACCTCCAGACTCCCTCATGCATGGGGTTGTTCTTCCCCAAGGCCAGGATCTGCATTTTCTCCGGCCTGCTGAGATCCCACTGAACAGCAGCGCAAAGCTCAGTTGTATCAACAACTCCTCACAGTTTTGTAACTTTAGCAAACTTGCTGAGGGGACGCTCTGTCCCGTCATCCAGGTCATTAATGAACAAGGAACCCTGCTAGCTCCAGTATCAACCCTTGGTGACCTCCAGCTGGACTCTCTGCCACTCTTCACCAGCCCCTTGAGCTAAGCAATTCAGAGTTTTCAATCCCCCTCGCTGTCCACTTAGGCTGCACTTCATCCTCCCTGTCAGTGGGGATATTATGATAAAATGTGTCAAAAGCCCTTTTACAATCAAGATAAATAACATTCACACTCTTTCCTTATCCATCAAGCTAGTCAAGTCATGATAAAAGGCTGTCACATTGGTCAAGCACGATTTGTCCATTGAATAGCAATGCTGTTGCTCCAAATAACCCTTTTGTCCTCAATATTTTGAGGAAATATTTCCACTATTACTTGCTCCACCCTTTCCCTGGGGTACAGGTGAAACTGACTGGCCTCACTCCTCACATCCTTCTTGCAGTAATATGTATTTAAACCCTGCTGGTGTGCACTAGCCAAACTCTCACTCAGGACCAGGATTCTACACCTGAATCCAATTGGAACTACCTCAACCTAAAGTGCTCGTTAACCTCCTCCAAACAGCTGTAGCTGCAGGGCGGGCACAAGCTCTATAAATATAGCCCTGGGAGGAGCCAAGGTTGGGAGGTGGTTGTTCCTGGTTGCTGTGTGCTGCTGGAGCTCTGCTCTGAGAAATCATAATTCAAGACTCAAGAGGACTGCGAGCTCTGGCACACCTTCTCATTGCCTTTCTTGAAGATAGCACAGGCATATACTTTATTCCCTTCCTCTGGAATCCCTCCCATTCACCATAATTTTACTGCAGAAATGATCAACAGTGGCCTCACAAATACATTGGCCAGCTCCCTCAGCACTCATGTAGGAATACAGGTACCATGGACCTGTGTATGTTCAATGTGTTCATTAATCTCATCTTCCTCTGCTGGGGAGGGTCCTCTTATTAATTTTGAAATCTATCCCTTAAAAATGCCCTATCTAAAATCACAGGACATGGGCCCAGGTCTTTGCCTGGCAATTTAAATTAAGTTCTTCAATTTGCTTCCAAGGAAGGAACATAAAAAAATGTAGCTGTACCTTGTATGTGCTACAATCTACTAAATTTTATCCAGCAATATTGTTTCAATACTTACATCAGGCTATGAAAAGACTAAAAAGAGAGCTCAATGTCCACCTTGATTTTGCACATGAATACTTGAGCAAAAGGCTTTTCTGTGCTGCCCAGCATCTCCCTTTGTTCTTCTCAGCCATTCATCTTGCACTGAGGTGCTTTCCAAGGAAGTTTATGTTTGTAGTCCAGGCTTCAGTTGCAGAGCCAGCTTTGGAAAGCAAACCTTAAGCCTTACCAATTCTTTCTTGCCGTTCTCTTCTCAGACATAATTTTGATGTTATTACAAGGTGTGCTGTGGTCTGGGAGATTGCAGGGAATGCTGTTCACTGGTTTCACCCTAGTCCACAGGCTAGTACCTCCTTGTTAGTCTTCCCTTGCATGTGATCTTTTCAATTAACACCAGCATGGTACAGGTATCAGATATCTGTCCTCCAGGATTATTTTTAGGTGTAATGCACTCAGATAGCTAACAAGGGGTAGATGCCACAAGCAGAGCAAATGTTCCAGAGACATTTGGCCCAGATTCAGGCTGTTATTTGGGCTTCCTGACTCCCACTGAAGTTAGGAAAATAAGTATCTCTAACCCTGGTGTCCCAATGCATCAAAGGGCCAGTTCTCAAAAGGTCCCCTAGTCTTGGCGCCCTTCCTCCTTGGCTGCTGCTAGATTCAAGAAACAGCCACCATTGGCAGAGGAACTTGTTCCAGCTCATCACCTGTAGGGAGCCACAGAGCTAAGAACAGATGAATCACTGAGATTGTTAAGTAATGAAATCACTGGCCTTAGAGGGAGGCTCCAGATGGCTCAGAAAGCAAATGTCCCATTTTGGGTTGCCAAAAGCGCGTCATCCAGGTGCCCTGTTCCATATGTTTCTGGTTCCCAGCTGAATGCCAAGCCCAGTGCTTCACTTCTGATTTTTAAATCCCCATGCAGAACCAGTCAAAGGGGCTGTTTCATTCATATTTTCTGCTTTATTAAATTGGCTGAGTGTAGGGGTGACTCATCTTCCATTAAAACATTCTTATCCCTCTGTGATTCATCTAGAAAAAGGCATAAAGAAAAAAGCCTCCAAAGACGAGATGGTTTTGTTGGGCTGATGGGATGCCCAGCCCTGAGTTCTGTGCAGCCTGAGAGCAGGGCAGGGAGCAGGCCAGCTTGCAGGCCAATGCAATATTTGGCATCCTAGACTGTAGTCTATTCAGCATTTCCCAGATTCTCTTTCTGGAGTCATGTTAGTTGGCTGCACTAGAAGGTTTTATAATTCTGTATAGCAAAACAGCAGACGTGAGTGGTCATATGGCAGCCTGAGGACCACAGTCTGTGCTGAAGAGCAAAATAAATATTGGCTGTCTCAGTCAATTCCAGTGGCAATTTGGAAAAAATCAGTTGTGACTCCTGTTTATATTATTTAGATCATTATTTATCAGAATAACACAGTTCTACCAATGCATAAAATAATGTGTCATTATGTTGAAAAATGCTGTAAAGGTTTCTCAGTTCAACCATTTCAGTTTTCCTCATTTTCTTAACTTTTAACTGTATTATACTGCATATTTCCATTGTGACAAGAAAGTGTTTTATCTTCTCATTCCCAAAGCCAAACCAAGAACTACATCCCCTAATGTGTTTTGTTTGGGTGATGGTATAGGGGTCACCAGCCAGCTTTCAGTTGAGGAGGTCATGGGCCAGCTTTGTTGCACAAGAATACATTGAAATTCAAAGTTATTCTTCTGCGGTCTGTGGCATTTCACCACTGTAATAATGCAAAATTTGACCTTTTATGTCCTCTTTGCAGGACATGAGAAAAGTGTTCTGCACCCTGGTCTTGAGTGTGGGTTGCTTTTTGACCTGAAGAGGACACATGCATAAGGTTCCTGTGGCTCAAGAGCTCTCCTCCATCTCTGACATCTGTATGGTCAAGGTGGTGAGCACTACTGGGGGAAGCAATTGCCAAAGGGAATTGGGAAATTGCAGTCGATGTTATGGAGGGATCTAAGCTCATGGATAAAAGCTGTGCTACCAGAAGAAAAGCTTGCCTTCCTCGCAAAGTATTACGTGAAGAGGCATGTCCGACTTAAGAGAAAATAAAAAAGGCTCAAATGTCCGTGAGCAGCAAGACAAAAAACCAGACAGCAGCCCTATACTTACGCCAGCTATTTTATTTTGGTCAAATATTTTTCTTACAAGAGGCAGTTGAGGAGATCAAGAGAAATAAGAAAGTTTCCTTTGGTCTGAGGAGTCCTGTCTATCCCCAAGGAGAAAGGCCTGAGCATAGACTTAGACTGGCTGGGAAATACAGCAAAAGTTGGGTGAGTGCTCTCTCAAACACCTCCTATATGACTTTGGAGAGAATAACTATGCCCTGAATCAAGACTGGATGGAGAAACTAATTTTAACTGTGTGCATCCATCCCAGACACTTTAACCAAGGCTCAAAGCACAAGGATAATATTATCCTGTGGGCAGGTTCCTACCTAAATTAGGTCTTTCAAAATTCATCTCTGTTTTCTTCAGCAACTGTATGAATTTGAAGACCAGAATCCAAGGCCTTCTCTTTCAAGTGGCCAGTGGAGATGTATTCAAAGAATGAGATACTAGATAGAGTTTTTAAAATTGGTACAAAAAAATTAATCTTTGTCTGTAAAGGCAGAGGCTGGGTTCTAGGTTATTCCTGCATTTTACTGGTTTTCATAGCCATTCTGGCCTGCTTCTGCACCCACTAGCACTAGCCTGATGAAGGTTTTTTCTGTTTAGTCAGATTTTATGATCATGGATTGGTCCTTTCCTCCTATCAGTTGATGCATAAGCACATAATTAATGACATTTTGGTTATTAATCCTGCCAGGAAAAAAAAAATGGAGAATCATCCTGTGACCAGCTGCAAAGTAGAATGTATTTCCGCCTTTCACATATTCGAGAAGTAAAAGTAAAAGTAAAAGACATAAAAAAAATTCAGACAGGCCTGTCCATCTCAAGGGAGTGTGTAGGAGGAAATACAGAGATGAAAGGACTGGAGTTTTAAGAGGCTTGCATGAAAACCAGTGATACCGTAAGCTGACATAGATGTAGAGATAATACACAGCTATGAATTATAAATAAAAATGTTGACACTTATCAAGTTAAGGTGAAGCAGTTTTCCAAATTATCAGTCCAGTCCCTTCTGTGGGACATTTACTGGAAACAGATTATCAGTCCTTTCTAAGAAATACTGTGTAAGAAATTGCTAAAGCAGACATCATCAAGAAAAAATTTTTGAGTGATATTTGTCTTATCCTTGGATAGAGAATGAATGCTGTGGTTATTTAAAAATAATCTCAAAATAAATAAGTTGTTGTATGGGAAAAGGTTCTCATGTCAATGCTTGTTTCCAGGCCAACACAAATCCGCAGACATTGTTTTTATCTTATAAACAAGACATCTTAGATCTAGACTCAGAATTCTCCCTTTTTATATCCATTTATTGAAAATGAAGTACAATTAGAGAAACCAGTCATATTTGTTTCAGAGAAATTTAAGACCTGTTAACTTGGGGTTAAATCAATAGATCACTGTTATGGCCACAGTGCTTAATGTCTGAGGATAATTCTAAATAATGTAAAACAACAATTGTTGGGGTACACTTTGTGGTGATAGAGAGATAGGCCCTGAAGGCCGGAGAGCGAGCCTCTTTCCTGGGCCCAGAGGTGACCCTGGGCCTGTATCCAGGCCACCGGGGATGGGTGGAGAGAGGATTGTGAGTTTGTGGACAGGGATGGACCTGTGAGAGGTGATGGTTGTAGTTTGTGACCTTATAGGGTATTGTTTACCTGTTACGGTAATAGGCAAAATCTGGGCACTACCCCAGGTGATTGGGGGACACTGTGGTGAACATCTTTCCTGTTTATATGATGTTATATCTTGTTAAGTGCTGGTATTTAGGGGAAATTCTGGCTGTGTAATAAAGGACTTTGCATCTCCCTCTTGTGTGTGGAGTCCATGCCCATGCGTGATCACTGCAAACAACTGACACTGAAGGCTCGAATTAAGAGTCTTCAGTTCATGTCTGGCTTATCTGATGGACTTAGAGGAGACAATCCAATTTTCTGAAAAGCTGGGCCTTTCCATGTTGAAGAGCTAAAAATTTTTCAAAATACTGATTTTTATTGGATTAGCATGACATTTGATGGTGAAGTCCAAAAACTTTTATTGGAGTCTACTACAAGGAGAATGGACAGCTAAATGTTCTCTTGCCTCAGCAATTCTTTGCCTTCTTAAATGCTAGGATGGACATAGATGGAGTTGGTAGCACATTTGAATGCCACCAGATTCAGTCGATTTCAGAACAAGCATGGGGAAAGGGAAGCTGAGGGCCTTCAGAAGTAGGTCCACCATGAAGTTTGCTGCTAGCACTTCCTTGCTTCTGCATTTCTGAGCTGATACCAGAGTGGGAGGAGAGTGGCACTCAACATTACACCTATGCCAATAAGAGCTGCATAAATCAACAAAATCTTCACATAACAGGATGATAAAGATTCATACAGAATTCATCCCTAGGAAGAAAATTTAGTGTAGAATAACATTAAATGAGTGAGAGCCAGTTTCAGGAAGAGGAAATAGCTTGTTGTTGCTTTGAGGTTGAATATGACAGAAGGTCATAAATTAGTCTTGCTTCTGCTGCCTCTGTTGCCTATGCCACAGCCCATTAAAGCCAAGCTGGCTGCCTGAGAGTATATATAAGGAGGTAAATACTTCTGGAGAGGAAGATAAATTTTCTAACTCCCCGTCCTTCACTTTTCCTGGCAGCAGTCAGTACCATGAGCTAATTCTCCCGAGCTTTCCTGCTTCTCTGTCCTAGGACTAGTCCTTTTCCTTCCCACACCCACCCCACGTAATTTCATTGACTCAAGTGGTCAGTTCTTGCCTGGACAAACCTTTATACACAGGGCAATAACAATCCAGTGACATTTGCACTGCTGAAAAACGTGACCTGTCCTTGCACCCAGGAGTTTCAACCTGCGTCCAGCTTTACACCAGAAATGTTCATGAGAGAAACAGAGCTTCATCTACGACTTTCCTACAGCCTCCTGGTTGTCATAGGGTCATGGAATAGTTTAGTTTGGAAGAAATTTCTGGACATCATCTGATCCAAAACCATGCTCAAATTTTGAGGTTAGGTCCACTTCCAAAGTTGGATCAGATTGCTTAGAGTTAGATCACTGAGTTTTGAAAATGTTCAAGGGGATATTGGGCAACTTTTTGGACTGTTTTACCATCCTCAGTGTGAACAAATTCACCTAATATTTAATGGGAATTTGCCATATTCCAGTTTGTGCCCATTGCCTCTCAACATTTTGCTGTCTACTGATGAGACAAGTCTGACTCTGTCTTCTCTCTGTCCATCATCAGATTACCTTCATCTTTTCTTCTGGACATACCTAGGTCAGCTTCTCCTTGTAGCACTTCTAGTAAATTGACCCTCAGTAAATGATTCCCTGTTTGTCTAATGTTTTCTTATGTTTTGGAGAACAAGAGTCAGAAAAGAAACTGGGGAAAAGGTTTCCTTTCTATGGGGTTTGTTTGATTTAAAAATATATATATAATTCTCATTGATTTAGACAGGAAGAAGGAAAGCAGAGTTTTAAGTTATTCTTCAAGGCAGTTTTTCTTACATAGATGTGTTTTATACTATCCTTTCCCATGGTCATCGTATGCCTTGTTATAAAGCAAGTTGGTAAGCCAACCTTGTATTAACACTTGTTTCTGGAATCCACTGAGCAAGGAGCAAAAAAATTTTGTGAGCACAATACAAATCCCAGCAAACTCTGCAAGCATAAATTTCACAGGTGCATGTTTCATCTCAGGAAAGAGAAGCAGGTTTTCAAAAAGGGTGGCATAAATCCTTCAGTGGGTACTGAAAAAGAAAGAAAGAAAGAATGAAAATAAAAAGAATAAGCCATCAACAGAAACCTTAAGGACTTTAGCTGACTTTGGGATCTATAGGAAAAGTTGAAATTGTTCCTCATACACGGTGTATTAAGAAACATCAACATCCCTACTCCGTTTCTACAGCGCCCAGGCCACAAGAATAAAAGGGTGCAAAGCTGAGAGGCACAGCAAGTGTACACAGAGCTGTCATCACTCACCATCTCAGCTGGGAGATGAGGAGATGGCTGAGGCAAACTGAACCAGAAGGAGGTGGCAGCCAGGTGGCAATAGCTGGGCAAAAACTGTCATGGTATGTCTGCTCTGGATGGAGGAAAATGGCTTCTGACAAAAAAAATTCTTCAAGTTTCCTTTTTGCTTCCTCAGAGTGAGGAATGGAGAAAAAACCAGAACTGGCAGAGTCTGATTGAGCAGGGAAGGAACCCTGCATGGGGAATGGCACTGGCAGGAGCCTCAGGGCCACCAGTGGGACTGGTGATGGAAGATGATTTTAGTTGTATGGATGGTGCCTGCCTCTGCTACAATGGGGGGCTATAAACTGAGGAAAGGAATACAAACACAGCTTCTGCCAGTAGAGACTGGATCACGTTCAGAGCCATTGTGTGGAGTGCTGTGCATTAGATCAAGCAGTCTTAAGCCCACTTGCATCACATCTATTAATGTGCAAGCCAGGAGTAAAATGGTCCAATGTGAGTTCCAGGCACTCTGAAAGATCTCCTCTTAGAGGGTGCTTTACATTTACACACAGGGGTGTACTTAAACAGAATGTTTTTTGGGTTTATGTAACCAATTTATGCCAGTTTAACTTTAGTCCCTTTGCTCCTCTCTTTGCAACTAAGTCGAGCGTAATATAAGGAGACCAGAATCTCTCACAGAGTAAATTATGGGTGGGTGCAGTTGGCACTGTCTTCACCTCAGTTTTTAATATAGCTTCTTCAGTTAGCTATGGAAACAGTGTTTTTCCTAAGCTTGTCTGGCGAGCCTTATGTCCCAGTCTCTCTCCTCTTGCAGATGCTGCTAAAGTTTCCACACTCAGAAAAGCTTGGAAGCGTGTCTGTCCGGGAGGAAATCTTGCATCTCCTTGGGGCTGCTTTTCAAAGGCTTTCACCACAGCCGGAAGGAAAACCTTATATGTGAAAATAAAGCCAATTTCTTTTATTTTGAACATCAAAATGAATTAAACGTTGCGCTCTGTAGGTGTCCACAAATTCACAGAAATATTTCTTTCCCATGAAAATGTAGTGGAATTAAAAAGCCAAATAAACACACACCAGAAATCTATCCTTCACCTCTACCAGTTGCAAGCTTTAAAAGCTGCAAAACAGAGCGGGGCCTTTTCAGGGCTCACACTGAGAAGTTGTTGAAAAGTGTAACCAAGCGTGACTAATGACTACTGGGGTATTTGCATGGATTCTGTTTGCAAGCATCAAGTGTGTGAAACCAGATAATTTGAGGAAAAACGTAAGCAGCACAGACAGGAACTCAGAAGTTAAAAGGCGTGTGTAGTGGAGGATAATCACAGCAACACAACCAATGTCTCCTGGTACCAGGCAGCTGCTTGGTTGCATCCAGTGAGAGTGAGGGTACATTGTTTTCCTGCAAGGATTGATGTTATTAGAACCCAAGGAGTAGTAGAAAGAAGATAATCAATACCATATATTAATGCTGCCTGTAAATTACAAAACAAGTAACCTGCATTATGAGAGCTGTTCGTTCCACTGGAAGATAATGCCTGTCACCAAAAAGTATTCAGCATATGTTGCTTAGTGCTCCAATCTTCCCTGTACCATGAGCACTATGCACCATAAAATAGAAATTCCAGAGTCTTGACAGGCTTGCACACCCTGAGCAGCCATGTGACACCTTATGTCTGGTTGGAGTCAGTGAGAAGAGAGGTGCTCAGATACTGCTGTGGGCTGGACTCAGTCACAGGGCATCTTCAGAGAGCCGCTGGGACAAAACCGTGATGTTCTTGATCCTGTAGGTGTATATGTAGTAGTTGTATATGGCCTTCATCAGCCCACATCTGCATGATCCTCACACTGTGCTGCACACATTTTTCTGTGCTTTCCCAAGGAGGGGAAACAGATGATTTTTGGGGCTGCCTGTCACTGGGGTTAAAAGCCAGAGATACCAAATTCAGAAGGGAGAGAAGGAAGGAAGGAGTGGCTTGTTGGGGAGGCCTGTCTGTCTCCAGGAACAGCAGAGGTGCTGGGGTGAATGGTTCATAGACAGGTCCTGCCCAAAATGTTTGCTCATAGCCTTGCAGGGAAGTTGAGCTTGGCTCTCCCTGGCATCTGAAGCCTTGCACCTCCTTCCTTGCCCTGTGCTGTGCTGCCTTCAGAAAATGCCATCTGAGGGAAAGTTTCAAAAGCAACCAGAGGCTATCCAGGAGTGCCTCTGGTCTTGCAGCTGTGTCAGACTTGCAGTCACATGGACCTCCTCAGCTGAGAAGGGCTCACTCTCCCCCTTGGGCCTATGCCAAGGTGTGGCAGGGAGGAAGGACGCTCAAGACTCAAGAAGAGGAAGGACACTCATTCCGTCACCATCCTTCTTCATAGGAAAAGGATGCAACTTTCCACCCTAGGGATCCTGGATCTCAAGCACTGGTGTAATTCTGCCTCCAAAGCATGGCTCTGCGGAGGATGAATCACTCCCCATTCCCTCTCCTTCTCAACAGTGGTGTCCAGCCAAAGAAGCACAAGGTTTTTTATCTCATGACAACTTCAGACAAGACGGGTCAGAAGTGTTCTGGGATTATGAAAGAAAAAGATTCTTAATTAAAACTTCTCTCTTTTTTTCTCATTATTTTTCCTGCTATCAATGAGAGATACAGGCCACAGGACCTGTGAATTCACACAGAATTATCAGTAGTGAATGCAAATCTGACTGCCTCAAAGGTGTTATTTTACTGGACTGCTGTATGCACCTACCAGCATCTCCAAGAGTTTCAGAGGATCTCCTCCACTCCCATTTACTCTTCTGTCCTATTCAAAATTTCAAAGTGTGGTTACCTTACAGGAAGCAGAGGGAAGGCCAGGGTCCGTTTTTAGGCTGAATGTGGTACCTCTGAATCTATTACAGAGACCGCAGTAAGGCAATACACAGCAATGGCTCTTCCCAGAACTTAAATCCAGTTCCTGTTGCCTTCCCACATCACCTGGGAGACAGCAATGCCCACACTGGGGGGACAAGGGGGAGGGAGGTACGCATCGCCTGTCAAAGACATCCAGTCCAAAGGCACTATGGTATTACCACAGATATTAAACATCCGGATCTAGAACTGGGTAATTGAGGTGCCCTCTTGTATGCCCATGGTCCCAACCCAGGATATGTGGAATAATCTATGTAATTTTATTCCCCTTAGTGCTTCAGAGAAGTCCCACCGACTGTAATACATGCTAACTTAATCTTAGCCACAGAAAAATATGTTTCTAATTTACAAATTCGGCAATTTTTCAATAAAAGTTGTTGCACTTTGTCTGATCTATTCTCAAAATACGGAAGTGCTTGAAGCATGACCACCTGCAATAACAGATTACTGTTCCCTAAAATATTGCCATACACCTACAATGTGGAGGCGTAAAGCTTCTCTAAAAAAGATCTTTGTTATTTTTTCTAAAAGAAAGAAACGATCCCAAAGTAAAGCTGGTTTTCAGCAGCCTCTCTGCTCCCCAATGCAACTGGCATCAAAGTCTAATGAAAACCTGTTTGCGGACACTGGATCTGATCCAAGGTACACTATTGGCATATTCTAGACCCCTTGGGACATGACTCATATAAAAAACACAAGGCTGTCATCAGATGGCTGGTGGCTCAAATAAATCAAATTTACTTTGAAAATTGAGGCATACCAAAATTTTATTAGGTGAAACTTTGGCATTTCTTATAGCCAACTTGCACATATATATTTTTATTACTTACAGCAGTTTAAAAGTATGCTACCAATCATATGCAAAACAAGACGCGATTGCAAACGTACATTTTTTACTGGGTGGCAGGAGGAACTCTGTTGTTTTCTTTTAAAAGCCCTGAATAGTGCTGAATGTTTGTTAAAGGTGGCACAGCAGAACGGGCCTCTCTGTTTATTTTCCTGCGAGTGGCTGGGCACACATCCTCTGTTTGTGGTCTCCAGCCCTGACTTCAAAGAGCAGCTTCTCCTACGAATAATTACTCACTAAAGCTATCAACCGCAATACAAAAGTTACATATAATGTTTGCAACGTATGTTTACAAGAAACAGACATAAACACTGCTGAAGTCCCTTGAGGGTTAAGGAGGAACCTGATCTTCAGGCTTGAAGAGGTTGTTCCTGTGGCAGAGCCTGGTGTTGCCACAGCCACTCCTAGCTCAGGTGTATGGGGCTGGAGAGGGACCCCTTCCCTGCACAGGAAAGTTCATCTCAACATGAGGAAGAACTTCTTTACTGTGAGAGTGACCACACGCTGGAACCAGAGAGGTTGTGGAGGTTCCCACCCTGGAGATATTCAAGAACCATCTGGATGCAATCCTGTGCAATGTGCTCTAGGATGACCCTGCTTGAGCAAGGAGGTTGGACCAGATGATGCCCTGTGGTCCCTCCCCACCTGACCTGTTCTGTGATTCCTGTGCCCACACCCACAGAGGCTCACTGCTGTCTTCAAGACCAAAGACACTATCAAACATGGCAAGGCAAAGGTCTGATTCCTCTAATCCTCCAGCAAATGAAATGAAATCAAATCAAGCAAAAGGCCATATTTTGGAGAAGAGTACATGCTTTTGGACCTTATGATAGAAGCCAAATCCACAAATTAAAAGAAAATGCATTTTAATTTTTAAAAAATCTCTCAGATTTTCTTCTCTTTAGACAGAAGAGCCAAACTCCCACTGACATTTCTAAACTTCATTTATCCAAGAGAGCGGCAAGATAGCCTCTCCTTTAAACTAATAATAAAAGGAGTAGAAAGCTGCAGATTTGGTCTAGTTTCCCCTCAAAATACAATGACAGTCTATGGGAATATATTCAGATATAGTCTGAGAAGGATGCTGGCTCTGCTCCAAAATAACTTAATTCACTGTGCAAACACAAAGAAAGGGAAAATAATGACACTGTAGATAAAAACCACGAGATTGCTGTATCTGACAGTGTGCAGCTTTGGGATCCAGATATTCTTGGCCAAATGCTGACCAAGTCATACAAAAATGAGCTGCTGAGGTACTCAGGAGCTGGTTCCCGGCGAGTGCTGGGGTCTGGCGCTCCATCCTGCTGGAGATCAGGACTGCTTGCTTGGAGGAACTCACCCATGAATCAGGTGCTTCTCAGTGTGGTGAGATTCCTCCTGGAAAAGCACAAAGTATATATCAAAACAGAATTTGGCCCCAAATATGAAATCCCACAAACCTTAATAAATGTAGTATTCAGTGGTAAAGAGGAACATTTATAAGGAAGTGGGAGGACACCATCTTGGCGGTGTGAGCTGAGGCCTTCCAGGAGTGCTGGGTAGAGGGTGCAATTCTTACAGATCCTCAGGATCATTGTAATTGTCTTTCTTAGAAGTAAAAGCCACAAAACTCCATTTTATTTCCATGGGAAGAGCAAGGCCAGGGCTGAGCTGCTGCTTCCAGAGTCTGCCATCACAGACCATCCGACCAGTTCTTCCAGGAATCAGGAAACTTGCCCATTTTCCATTTTGTCAGACAAAGAAACGTTGCTGGAAGCTAACAAAAGTTACCTCTGATATACAGCATTTACAGCAAACGTAAAGCATGAATGTTCACAAAGCAACATCCTCCCTTAAGATGTTCCTAATACAATGGGCTGTGAAGGTTTTTCCTGTGGAAATGTGAGGTCTGATCCAAATAATTTGAAGAAACAGTTCCTTTGATATTAGTGGACTTTATCCATAGCCCTTAATTCCATATGTTGCTGGGTGTGTTTGTTTAGTCTGGAGCTGGATGTAATAGCACTCCACAGACTTGAGAAATTTCTGCGAAATTCAGGCTTCTTCCCTTATCATGAATGGACACATACTTCCTCTTGAAATAACAGAAAACTGAGTCATTAAGAGAGACATCATCAGTATTTAGTCACTGAAATGCAGTGTTGTGACTTAAAATTTATCCCCACAGATATTTGATCAGCTTCCAGGAAAAAAAAAAAAAAGAAAAATATTACAAAAATAATATGGACTTGCAAGTGAAGGAGGAATAAATTCTGGTAGCCTTTGGGTCTATTGAGATAATCTCTTGTCACTTCGATCCACTGCTTGAATATTTTCCAGTATTAGTGTTCTCTATCTCATTGTTTTGGCTGCTCTACATATTTCCACAATTTTATTCCCCCTAAATAAAACAAAAAAAGTCATCAGGTCATAAAATGTTTCCACAATTTAATTAAAAAAAATATTTACTGTCTGCACAATTTAAATTTGGTTTACTATACATATGTATCAGGATGCAGACTTTGATTACATGATCACATAGTATTTTCCCCCGTGGGGCTGCAATATTTTTGTTTGCAAGATAACTTTTTTGCCAAATCCTTAATTTTTTGAGTGATTGACTCTGAGACTGGGAAAAGAGCTGCAGCTGAGAAAGAGAAGTTTTTCCTTGTTACCTAAATATCCCAGGATCCGTTTCTCAGATTTCACCTTCCAGCCATGACTTCCTTTCCAGCTCACCTCCAATTCTCCCTCCTAAATCCTCTTCTGATCTATTCTTCCTTCCTCATTTCCATCTCTCAGACCACGCCTCTTGCCTAAGTAGTCCCACATTTCTTCTCCACTCGCCAGTGATCCTACAGGAAACATCTTGCTGCCATAATGTGTCTCTTTCCTTTCCACCTGGCTGTGCTAGGATCAGATCAGAGGACTTCTTCCTCCTTTTCCAGAGGGATTCCCGGGTGGATGGCTGCAGGAGCACTGGAGGAGCCAGGGAAGCAGGGCAGAGCTGGGACATGGTCATTGCCTGAGTGGTGACACCTGTGTGGGCTGAGAGCAATGTGAGCATGCTCAGCAGCCCTGCACTCTTCCGACTGATCCAGTAAAAACTTCCTGCCTACAGGAACAGCCTTTTTCCCAAAGTTTATCTAGTCTGGGCAAGCTTTCACAGGAGCAGACCTAACTGGTAGAAAGGCCACATAAGAGGGGATGGGTCACTCAGTGTGATGGTACTTGAGCTTTCTTTTTTTTAAAAGGAAAAGTCACCAGTTTCTTCAAGAGAAGCTGAGCTGATTGGTTTTTTCCTAGTCCAGTCTTGTCTGTAGATATAGATATGGATACATTTTCTTCTGCCTGATGCCTATATGTTCAACTGCTTATTAGAAGATTCACCCGACCACAGATGACCATTTGGAATATTCAGATCATAGTTTTGGAGAGCTGTTAGCAAAATGGAGTCTTCTGTTGGGATGTGTCAATATTCTTAGCATATGGTAGTGCAGGTAGTCCTGCAATGTCACCCTAAACCCCACCCCCAACACAGAGTCATTTGACTCTAAGTATTGGCCCAAACCCCAGATTTCCTCTCAGTCTGCTGTGGCAGTGATATATCAGTGTCACATGTGAATGAACTAAAAGAAGCCACCAGGAGACCCTGCTGCTAATTTAATTTATGGGTGAATACTTCTACCACCCAGGAAAGAGGTGATGGGGCAGGGCCAGAGACAATCTCTACCTCCTGACTCAGACTAGACACAAGAGAGTTCCTACTAAAGCATCCCCAATTCTTAAAAAAATCAGCTTTCAGAGCCTGTGATATTGTGAGAGTGTTGTTTGGAGGGAACACTGCTTTATTCACAATCTTTTTTTCATAATATCAAATTTCTCTTTGCTATGAATTACAAGAAAATGTTTCAGAAAGCTGTGTTTATGCTATGGTCTCCCAACTCTGAAACGCTTGCATTAAATTCCTTGTCCGGAGCATGGCATGTTCTACTAGACCTTGAAAATTGAAGCTGGGGGATGCAAGTTTCACAGAAGATAATAGAAAATTAGTGGAGGTGAAACATTCATGTGCAGCTGAAGGCTGGGTCCACAAGGACCTCCAGCTCTGCGAAAAACCTGTCACAGTCTTGGGTTTTTAGTCTAATTAAAGAGAAGCTGGAGGCTTTGCAAAAGTAATTGCTTTTATAAATACATACCTATTTCATGAACCAGACTTATTTCCTCAGCGCCAAATTGCATTTCAGAATGTGTCCTTGCTAAATAGAGTGAAATGTATTTCCATTTTTCATGACTGAACCATATTTTAGCTGAGGGGGAGGCAGAAGTTCCAGTACCATTTCCTGAAGTTAACAGCAGACCTGCCATTAATTTCAGCGTCCCAGGATTTAAGAAAAGAGATAACAGACACTCAAATGGTTTTAAGTTCATTGAAATGTTAATCCAAAATGAAGCATATGCCATTCAGTTAAGATGCACGTTTACACAGCTGAAGATGACAAGTTTAGTTTGACTGAGGACCGGAGGAGAAAACGATGCCTCCTCCTACATGATCTGCCCCCTGAAGAAAACATCTGCCTGCATGTTTAACCAGGAATGTGAACTGCTAATGTAATCTGACCTTTAGACAAAGGGAAGATCACTCCAATGTACAAATACAGAAGAGGCTAGAATGCGATGTACTGTTGACTGTTTTCTGCACGTGGGGATGAAAACAAAATGAAAATATATAAAGGACTGAAGAAGACGATTGCTTAGTGAGTCAGGGCTTCCAGGCATCAAGGAGAAAATATGAAAGCTTAAATTCAGCCTGGCGTAATTCTTGGAAATTATCTGAAGTGGATCCACTGATATCTTTGTGGAAATAACAGTGTGTATCAGGGCTGTGAAATCTTGTTTCACAACCGAATTTGTGCAAGCTCCAATTTAGTCCAAGGACCAGCACTTTCTATGATCAGTAGGCCCTTGAGGGAAGGACTTTTTGTAATGTTCCTTTGAGATCAAAGAGCTTCCTAGGATCTGTTTGATTAAACTTAATAGTCAGTACAGCGTAAATGATGTGGCACATGTCACTAGCTTTCAGTCTGCGGAAAGATCAGGAAATAAAAGAGATAAAATAGACTGGATAGGACCCTTGTTTTTTGGGTAGATGGTGTAAGGAAGGGTATAAATTTAACATTTTTTCTGCTGCTTAGTACCCAAAATGCATTTTGAGGCAATATGAGGCACTTGAGGGATGCACAGTCCCTGTCTTTGCATATTCAAGCAAAGGCTATGCACAAACCCAGTAAAAACCACAGGGACAAGTAGACTTGACTGCTGTGGCTGGCAAGAATGTTTTCCTACAGTGACACAATCAAGCTTTTCCATCATGGGACTCACTGCCTCAGTAATGGTTCACAAAATGATGTTCTTTCAGGATGTTCTTTCAGGCCTGTTTTTTGGGGGTATTGAGAGTTAGTTCATTATCAGTGTGAAATCAGAGAGATTGACTGGAATGATCCAAATCTGAGCCATTTAAAATTTCTGAGAGCAGCTGAGGCACTTGGTTTCAGAAGGGTCACTGGAGAAAAGCTGCTAGTTCTCTGGAGTCTTAGAGCTCTGTTCAAAGCAGCCACCAGAAGCCCAGATCAATGGTCTTGGTAGGTCTGCCAGGGCCTTCCTTGCCTGATAGCACCAGCACTTCACGTTCAAAATGCTGCTGGAGTATAGACTGTCTGGACATGTTTGGTCTTCTCACACTGACAAGCTACTCAGTCATCCCATAACTGTCTGATGGTTAAGATTTCCTGTTCATCCTGAATTTATTATGCTTGCATACACGTAGCATGGATTCTTTCACCACAGCGCACAGCTGTGAACTTCCATACCATTAAACTCTGCCTAATTTCTGCTGCAGTGGTCATCAACTTCTCATTGAGATCCTTCTGCATGTTGAAAATGCCTCCTCTCTGCCATCCTTCATCCACAGGAGCTGCTACCTCTTGCCTTGCTGGTGGCAGCAGATGTGGGCAATCTGGCTGGTTCAGGCTGCTTGCACTGCCTGCAGCCTTGTCCCAGTGGGTGGGGGGATGTCTCTGATGCCAGCCGGTGGAATCTTGGAGCAGTGCACTCTCATGGACTGGCTCTACCTCTGTGAGAGTTGTGGCTCTCACAGTACCAAACCATACACCCAGCTGCAGAGCTGGATATTGCCAACTGGTTTCTCAGGTATTTAGCATAATCAGCTTTGCTTTTTTTTTTTTTTCACTCTCTGTAGCAACAAGGTCACTGCAGCAAGGATTTCCTTTGTGTGTAGTTTAGCAGTGCTGAAGTCACATCCAGATAGGCTTTTGAGCAGTGCCTGATGCTTTTATTGCAGTTACAAGCAGCAGACTGTGAAATGAGCTCTGCATTAAGCCTTGCTCCTTTAATTGCAAAGAAATCCAAACGCCCCTTAATTGAGCGTAGAGCTGCTACATTGTTCTCCAAAGTCTCGAGAAGGTGATTTGGTATCCTTTGCTCTTCCCCTTCTGAGAAGGTGGTTGTTTTTGGTTTTGGTTTTGGTTTTGGTTTTTTTTGTCATTTTTTTGTCAGTGTTTTGGTTGTGCTTGAACATGCTTTGAAGATTATTTACCACAAGAAGAAGGGAAAATAAAAGAATAGTCCAAGAGCTGCCTGTGCTGTCTGCCTCACCACCAGTTTATCTGCTGTAAAGATTACCAGATGCTGTCAGAGCACCCTGGCATTCTAGCACTTGTCTTCATTGCTGGAGTAATTTGTAGCACAGAAGGGATCAAGTCAGCTTCATTCAGTTGCTGTTTTTTTAATGACTTCAGTTTGCATTTTCCTTAGAGCATCATTAAACTCTTTTAAACTAGTAGTACTCTGTTAATTTCATTAATCCGATCACATATTCAGAAGTTGCTTTTTTCTATTTTTTATTTTTATGATTCAGTTTATAAAAAGAGAAATGCTTTGTGCTCACCAGTGACTTTTGGGACAGGCAATTTTGTAGAATTTCCACAGTCCCAGCAAATGCTTTGTCTGGGGGTTTAATAGGAGCTGTTAAACTACACAGCAGGTTGCACCTTTTAGCATCTATTACACTCAGTAAACCCAGCACATTTTTCCCATCAGTTACACTCCCTGTGATTACACACTGCTCCAGTCTCACTATAGGTGGGCCAGGCCTCCTCTGAGCAATTTAACAAGTCATTTTCCCGCCAACAGCCAGACATATTAATGCTTTTCTAAACACACACACACACACACACACACACACACACACACGCTCACACCCGCGCGCACACACGCACAGCCCTCAGCCGCTCCCTGTGGCTGCTCCCTGGCATGGGAGTAGGGTTCCACCTTCAAAGCCAGCAGCTGGAGCTGTGACACTTGGCCCAACATCTGCGCCGTAAAGGCGGCACACGCCGGAGCTGCTCGCTCGCCACACGCTGCACAGGAGCTCCCCAGGCTCAGACCGCGGCTCTGGGCACAGCGGAGAGGGCGGCAGTAAAGCCCCAGGGCCTCCGCCACACCAAAGCTGAGCTCTCTGCCGATGTGTCCCTGGGGAGGGCTGATGCACTGGGACACCATGCAATAGCCCATTTTAACCTTGGGTTGTGCCTGCTGCTGCTACAGCAGAGTTTGAACGACTCCCAGGTTAGAGGGAGTGATCAGGGGAATTTAGGGGGTTCCTGCCCTGTCCTGACACCCTGCAGAGAGTGGGAAAGGTGTTTCACTCACTAAGAGCAATTGATCTCTCCAATTGATGACTATGTTGAAGGGGCACAGCTGAGATTTTTCAGCAAATTACACAGAACAAGAAATACAAACTGCAGTGAACATCCCCTCTGAGGACATCCCAAGAAATTGAAGAAGAAAGTCTTTGTTACTTTATTTGAGCTGTTCTTGGAAGAAGGATATTTGGCCTGTGCTGAAAGCCCATGCCTGTGTCCTGATCTTGTTTGTTTTGCTAGGATAGGCATGGCCCTAATTTTTCTATTGATGACACTGGGATAACTAAGAGATTTTTGACAACTTTAATGTAAAAAATTTCCTGTCCAGCTCAAGTGAGCTTCTGGCTGCCTGCTGCTATGTATAAATATAGCTGATAGGAAAATAAATTACTGACTTTAAAAAGCAAGGCATTTCAAGCTTTAGTGCACCCACTGATAGTCCCTCTTTTCATGGAAGAGGTGGCTATTCAATCTTGCAGCTCACTTGCTGTTTACAGAGACGTTTTTCTGCTTTAAACCTCAGTGAAACGTAGTGATCACTGCGGAACAGCCTGGCAGGGGATAATGCTGCAACTTCATGTGAGGGTGATACAGGAAAATCCTTGGAACTGGTGTTCAGCAGTTCCACCCTGCACTGAGCAGTTGTGAACTGTGTAGAATATTCTTTGTGGAGGGGAAACTGATTTTTTTAGAGGCTGGATTTTCGCTAGGGAATTTTGGCAGTTAGACTCTCATGATTCTCCATGCTGGGAACTTTCATCAGCTACAATAAAAATAAGAGGAATTGGCACGTGGGATTTCTGTGTCCTGGAAAAAGCGCAGAATATGAGGCCTACAAGGCTAGTGCTAAGCGCCACTGAAAGTTCTCCTTTCATCTCCTGGACACGATAAAGATGGTGAAAGTATTTTCATTTGTGCCTCTGGGCCAAAACCTGCGTGGTGAAGGACCGTCCTGATTTCCCATTAGCTTCAGTGAGATTTGAGGCTGGTTAGCAAAGGGGAATCTTACACTTGTCAAAAAGCACCTAAGGAGCAGAGGAGATCCTTTATGCAAGAACCTGATGAGAGCAAGACGTTTAAAGTGTTTTAGCACACTGAGGTACAATGGGGAATGCATTTGTGAAACAATAGGTCTAGTAAATTGGAGACATCTTTTGGGGTTTTTTTTCTCTTTTCACCACAGTTTCATTAGTTTCTGTTAAAACATTTAACAGATGTCTAATTGACACAGTCAGAAATAGTTTTCCAATCATGTATCACTTTAATTATCTGATGGTCTTTTCAGATCTCTCATGGATACTCCATTTTATTGAGATAAATTATTTGCTGCATTTCAAGGTTCTCTGCTTGAATTCTGCTTATCTTCTCATTACTTTTCCCATAGGAAGACTCTGTAAGAAACTTGGGAAGGGAGAGGAGTATAGAAGACAGGACAGGACTTCATGCTGTTTCAGCCACAACGGTCCATTTTTCAGAAGATTTCATTTGAAAGTTGAAGTCTTAGTGCAACAGTTTGTATTTTAATGAATCAGCAGTGTAACTTTGACCTAATAGGAAGTGTTTCATGATACATGTTACTTGGGATTTTGTGCCTGTGTGAACATCCTGTTCTCAGCTGCATATCCCAGAGCCATATTTGTGAGAGGAACCTCTGACTGTACATCCTTTTTTCATCGTTCTTTGTTTTACATATATAATTTCCAGCTTTAGCAGGTGTAGTGCAAACTTTGTCAATGACAAAAAAAAAATGTTTAAGTCAATGATGAAGCTGTAATCCATGACAGTATAAACAGGATTTTGCCCAAGGTAGAAGGTCTTGGATTTTTTCAAAATTATGATATCTCTCCACCCCTAAAATACTTTAATGAAAGATAAAATATGCAGCATCTCTGAAAAATCAGCTTGCAAAAGCCTAAAATTCTGTAAAACACCATCAGAAAGAAAAGGTACCTCTTGAAGTTATGTTCTCTGTGTGACTTGCTTTGTAATGAGGGCTGATACTGCAAAACATCTGACAACTGGGTTTGTGGAGCGCAAAAAAGCAGCCCTGTAGATGTCATGCTGTAAGGCATATTGCAGGACACTTTTAACCAGTCATGTTCCCCTAACTGCAGGAATGCTTCTTTCAGTAACATTGCCATGCCTTTAAAACACTAACCTCCTGGGACAGGTTAAAAAAGTAAGTTGCCAAAAGCTATTTGGAGTGATTTTTTTTTTCCTCCCTCTTCTAAAATAATCTAAGCTTTTTTTTTGAAGGTGATAATGTCACCAATCACATTCACAGTTCTGGTCACTGGGGGACATCCAAATCAACATTTCTCTAACACTTTGAGCCAGACATCACTGTCCATGCTCTTCCCACCTCCCTAAACATTTTCCTTGGGTTGTCATCTGTCCCTATCATCAAATTTTCCATTGGAAATACTACACAGGTCCTCTGGTTTCACAGATCACCCTCGTCACAGGGCTTACCCAGTCACGGGTGCCTCCATGCAGTTCTTTTATGGAAGCATTACTCTCAATGCTTATAACTTATATGAAGGATGTTAATGATCTGTGAAACCAAAGTGCACGTTCAAGTGTCCACTTCATGCTTGGCAACAGCTGGAGGATTTGGGATCCCTCATGAGACTGCTTGTTGATCTGGAATGGCCTGGGGTTTTCCATTCTGTCTGGACTGAGAACAGGCTCTTAGAAGTGGCATAGTATGATCTACTTCACAACATTGCTGCTGGAGAGGGGGGAAGGCTTCAGGGGCATGACAGAAGTCTATTTTCCACGGCAAGGTGATAGTATCAGCTAAACTGCTAAATACATATAAACTGTTAAATATGTTTAATCAGCAAAAGATATTAAAAATTAAATAGAATTAAAGAAGAGGAGGTATAACAATAAAGAAAGGAGTCTTTCCAAATTCTTACCACACCTGGTATGTAGCATGTTTTTTAGCAGATGATATCATTTACCCCTTATGACTGTATTATAGATATACATTAGATTTGCCTTTTTAAAAAAAGGATGTTAACAACCTTGAATAAAATTGGGAAAAATAGTGTAAACAGGATGGCATATAAAGTGTGATACAGTATGCAGAGGGCAAAGTATGTTTGAAGGTTAGCTTATTAATAAAACATGGCTGGCCTTGATTTAGTTTATAAGAAACTTAAGACATTTATCAACATCTGTCTGAACCCATTTCCAGTCTCTTTAGACTCTGTTGTGGATAAGCTGATTAATAAAAGATGATGCCTTAGGAAGGAAACTTAGATCTTTGCAAGCAACGACAAAAGAAAATTCAGTACTTAATCTACATATGAAAGGAAACTGGGAAAGTAAACTAGTTTACCACTATATCCCAGGATGCCAACCTCCTATAACACTTCATCTGACTTAGCTTTGGCTGGAATCTGGAAAAGTAAGAAAGAATTCCAAAAATTAAGTGTGGAATTAATTTACAAGAAAGATCCTAGTGCTCACTTACAGAGACTCTGAAATCTAATCCCATTCCCTTGTGGCTTCCTCCCCTCAGTGTTTTTAACTTTGCAGCTTTCCGTGTTTGTTTTTCATTTGTCTCCTTGATCCTTTAGTCTTTCCTTTCCCTTAGGCTAGAATAAAGTTCTAATACTAAACAAGTGCCACACTTTGCTTATTGATAGTTGTTGCCCAATAAAATGTTGCCCTCGGAAGCCAATTAGTGAAATATGTTTCTTGTAATAACCAGTAATTTGTTTAATTTTCATGCATTCTTGCCTGATAGTCAGCCAAAGGGATGCACATGCATAGTTCCTGCATCTGGGACACAGAGACAGCCTGGTGTAGCTGTGTGGTGCAGGGTGCTCCCTGCACAGGCCCCTGGCACCACAGGTGTTACCCCTGCCTGGTATCTAGTATTTAGTTATCGCTGGCATCCAAGGAACCTCCTCCTAACTCCACAGGTTCACAGATTTATTCTGCTACATCACTGTTTGGAAATTGGATTTTTCAACCTGTCCTCCAACCTCTCTCCCAAGCACAGCCTGAAAAACGGTCCCTGGGAATAGCCCCTGGAGCTGCTATTCTGGCCTGCTTCAGCTTCACCAGGGTGCTGCTGCAAGGATCATGCCAATACGGATTCACTACCTTTTCCCTAAAAAAATGGTGGCTGCAGATGCCTTGCCTTCTGGGAATTATCTCTGGCCTGTGACAACCTTCAGGCAGGATGGGAAAAATCCCAGACTGAATGTCCAGTTCAGTGTTTTAACACATGGGGAGGTGGCCAAACATCCTCCTCCTTAACACTTCATGGCCTGGAATACACTCCCATGAGCAGTGAGCATTTGAATTTATGTGTCACTTCCCAAGGGTGGCTGTGCCAACTAGGAAAACGCTAAGGAAAGAGAAATACATTTGGTGGCTCCTCATTCAGCTCTGGAAAACCTGCTGAGCTTGTCAGAGACAGCAGTAGCTTGAGCTAGACAAGCCAGAAAAAAACCCTAAAATCCATAGGCCTTCTATAATAAAAAGATATAAATGCTAATCCGATGGGAGCACTGAACTTTATGAAAGTTGAGAGGGGAGTGACCTTTCTCTGCAGCCCGGAGAGAAGCCATGAATGTCAGTGAAGGGGAATGTGTGTTACTGCTGCATTTCATTCATGCTGTAAACCTTGCCTGAAGAGGTTAGCAGTACCTTGTAACAAGACATTTTCCTATCTATTTATCTGAAGTTTTAAACTGAAAATCACACAAAGTTGCAGGACAAATCCAAATTTTCTTGAATGGTCCATTGAGAGATTCAAATTTAGACCCTCTTTCTGTGCCAGCTGAGAACTGAAGACTGCTGAATATTTCTGCAGAGTGGGAGATCAGATTTTGAAGGCTCATTTTATAAGGAAATATCTCTGGATGCTACTTCATCCTTGTAAAGAGAAGTTTGTTCCTTGAGGTAGTTTTAAATGATACTGGAAGCTACTTTAGATTAACTCGGATTTACACAGATTAAGCAGACACTGTGGAAAGGACATGCTGAGCCAGATCCTGCACTAGGTTAAATTGGCATGGTTCTCTCAAAGACAGAAGAGTCACAATTAAGACCAGCTGAATATCTGGCCCATTGCATTTAAAGACCATGTCAGAGACCACCTACCTTCTAACACAGCTTATAAACATGGTTGAAGACATTTAGAGCCTGTTATGCTAGCTGGAAATTCCCTATCTGGTTTCTGCATCAGTGAAAGCACCAAAACAAAGACACTGAGTCCCACATCCACTTGTCATATTCAGCATATACATATTCCTACACAAATATATGGAATCATATATATCAAGGATTTGGGGGATTGTCTGTATAACTCAGGATCCAACTCGCTCAGGATTCTGTTAAAAAATTGATTTATTAAGGAACAAATAGGGTAATGCAATTTTTTAAAATGTTGCTGTAATCACTCTTGGAGCACATCACGCCACATGAGCAGATCCTTTGATAGCAAATACCGATAGCACATTCATGTGCCCTTTGTTGCAGTTTTGAATTACACTCCAAGTATATTTCTCCACAGTCTGTAGAAGCAGCAGAGTTATAATATTGGCTCTTATTCTACATTCTTACCAGTCAAGATCATTCATTGATTCCTGGATGTGAGGATCAATGGTGGTGGCCATATGGCTTTGGAATGATCTGTTGTCTTTTCCATAATGGCATTGTGGCTTTGTGTTTCCCCAGCAGTGATTAATAGACACAAACATGCGTTATGCACATGTTGATAGATTTAGATGAACTTTGAATTTTCATGGCTTTCTTCTCTCTTCCCCCCTTCCCTCCTCCCTTTTTCTTTTCAGGAGGTGGGGAGAGTAAGAGTGATTCTGCATTGAGAAAGTGAGAACCAGGTCTTTAACGACTATTCACCTCTTGAGGACATGGTGCGATTTGATCAGCAAGGCTAGATGACAGACAGACACCCCATCTAGATGTCCAGGAATAGCTATAATGCTTTCCCCCAGGAGGACTATCTGGCTGTCTAAGGACCACTTACAACAGGCAATCCCATGCTGGAGAACACTCAATGCCTCCAACTGCCTCTTGCTGCTAACGGTGTGAAAGGGACGTACAGTGGCAAGCTAATCCCATCCTCTGGTCCCCAGCAGCTCTACCAACCAGGAGGTGCCACTCTGAGGGGAGCAGGTTTGCTTCCCCTGCCACAGCTGATGAAGGCCTTTCTCCTGGGGGGCCAGAGAAAGGATAGATGGATAGACTTCCTCCCATGCCCTGGAACTGTCCACAGGAAGGTGTAGGGTGAGCAACAGGAGTTGATATTCCTTGGGTACCCAGGGTATGCCAATAATGGGCTAACAAGTCGTGGCCTGTCCACTAGGCTGTTCTTGCCTACTTCAAAATTCAGGTAAAAAAGCTGTTTGGTTAATCCTCTTATTGAAGTTTGAGGTAAAACTGTACAGCACTAACACAGAGTCCAGTGAGGAGTGGGGAAGGGTGGGGTACAAAAAGAGCATTACAGGAGTGTGCCTGAAGTAACCATGGCCTGTGTATTGCTGCTACAGGCTTTAGCAAGGTCACCTCATCTTGAACAAGAAGTTGAGTAGTCTTCCATAGAAATTCACAGCTGGGGAGCCTGGACTCAGAAGTCCCTTCCCATCCTATGAGATGTTTCTTTTTCCTTCCTACAATCTGGGTTCATTAAAATGGTTGGAATCCATGCAAAAACAAAGTGACCCACAGTTCGTGTTTGTATCCCCTCAAGGGTTACCAAATTAATAAAAATTACATCTCTACATCTGCCATGAGAAATGCTTGTGGTGCAGGTGGTGGGCGGCTGGGAGACAACAGGAGCAGTACCACATTCATTTGTTTTGCTCGTTTGCTCTTCCCCTCTGGTCTTGTCACACTATTAGACGTAGGATACTGGGCTGGACAGGCCCTTCATCTCACCCGCTACAGCTGTTCTCATGTTTGTAAGTTATGGGACTTCAAGCATTTCAAAAATCCAGAAAGAAATGGCTTGTTGCCCAAGTACCATGTGGGTTTTGTTTTCATCTTCAAAAAAAAAAAAAAGATAAAATCCAAGATGCTCACAAGAAGTAACAGAAATTCTGCAAGAAAGCAATTTCTAGAGTGCATCAGATTCAAAGGGTTGCTGGTGAAGCATTATATACAACTAAATGTTATATTGGACATCTTCTGAGGTGTTAAATAGTGTGTATGTTTAAAAAGTCTCTATCTCACTTCTGATCTCCTACGATAATACCCATACTGCAATAAACACTGGCAGCTCTTTGGGTGGCTTGGAAAGTGTTTCTCTTTCAGCCCTAAAAAAAAAAAAAAGTATAGTCAATTCCTGGAATTGTAGAAATATTCTGTTCCAGGCTGGAAATTTTCAATCTTTTCACGGGTTTCAGGAAACTCTAGAAATAGCAATAGAAAATTGCATCCACATTTTTTATTGAATTTGAGTTTTTTGAGGCTGATACCACACAAGTATTTCTAATCAGAAAACCTAAAGTGCTATGCATTGAGAAACATTTTGACAGGAGTAAAAACTGCAACCAGAACATGGCAGCTGCCCAAAACAAGGCAAAGACCTATGAAACTTTTGGACTTTTTGTGACTTATTGAACACAGATGGTCTGTTTGACTTAATAGAATGAAGAATACAACATTCAACTCACTCATCACCCTGCACACACTCCACTCCCAGTGATAGGATACTCTGGGAGTGAAGGCAGTGTCCATGACAAAGCTGGAAAATTACCTTTGGTCACTTCACAGCCAATGCTGATGTCCTTCCTCCCTTTATATGGGCATTGAGCAGGTTGGAGCAGATCAGGGGACCAGACTTTAGCACAGTTCATAGGAAGGGAGATGAACCAGCTGCTACCCTGTTGTGCCAAAGGAGAAATTTGCCTGGAGGTGTGAGGACAGAGGTGACAGACACACAGAAAATGAAAAGAGAAGCCTATAGACCATAGGATGACATTAAGGAATACTTGCCTGTGAAATGTTCCCTTTGATGAAACTTGAGCAAATATCTCAGAAAATTACTGCTTAAACCACTTTAACAGCTCACAGAGGTCTACTTTTTCCTTTACTACTTATAAGTTCTAGTAGATATAACTATTTACAGTGAGTAATGTGTTACAAGAGTGTTCTAAATACCAATAAAGTCTCACACTCTGGGATCAGGCTTGTGTACAGGCTTCTGGATGTCACATGTGGCAGGGGATGAAAGGACAAAAATAGGACATTTTTACATTTTGCTCATTTTTTAAGAGATGGTAATGTTTTCATGCACATATGCATTCTGGTAGCTCCATGACCTCTATCCCAGACAGGAAAAATACAAAGCTTTCAGATTAAGTTGGAGTTCTTACAGTTTATAGAGAATACATTGAGGACACAAAAGTTTTCTTGGAACAATAACACAAGACTGCAACATGGAGACTAAAGAGGCTAGCTCCGAGGAAATAGAAGAAAAAATTGCAATATTTGGCACTTTCCCTGTGATATAAAGTGCATGTTATTCTCATTTAGCAGAGAGCTGACTTGAACAATAGAAATGTTTGTTAATGCATTCTGCTCCGCAGTGACTGTAAAAGTGTTTGCTGCATTTGCTTCTTAGATGCTGTAGCTCTCTCATTTCACACCTTTCTCCAGATTTAATCTCTGCAGTATTATTTATGTGGCAGTATTAGATTCAATTTACAAATTACAGCCTGCTGCAAAATGGAGCTGTTCTTTTCCCTAGAGGTACCAGCAACAGTTACATTAATCTTCTTTTAAAAAATTATTCAGGGGCTTTCAACATGCTGCCAAGAGCTCCCTCCCAGATTCCTTTGTAGTCCTGTTTTTAATTGTAAGAATATCTGCAGAAAATATAACATGTAAGGCCTGGATCCCAGTGGAACTCCATGCTGGCAGAGGTCCTGCAGTGAGCACCAGATGGGTGGATTTGGGTTTATTTTATCTCTTCCAGCTCAGCTCTGTACATGGAACCTGACCTAGGGAGGTGGTTCATTGCTGGGTCACTGAGAAGGTCCTGGTGGGGCTCTAGTGGAAGGGGTGACTACAGAGACACTGCCACCGAAAATGTGGAAAAAGCCATGGCACCAAGTGCTCCACCCTGGCCACCTTGCACCTGCCTCTGCTTGTGCCACACTGCAGAGAGACCCAAGGCTGCTCAGAAAAGCTGCTTCAGGGGATGTTTGTGCTGGCTGTGAGGGGCATCACACTAACACCTCCATGAGGGATTGTCTGGAGTGCCAGGCCAGAGCCTTGCTGGTCGGGCAACCTCCCCAGAAACTGGCACCAGGTGCTGTGGTGCCAGCGTTGGGAAGTCTCAAGCTTGGGGCAAGCACTGTTCATGCCTCAGTGGTGTTCATAGAGACATTCCTGGTCCTTCTCCCTCTGCTCCAGCTGTGTCTTGATCTCCATGGCCTGGTGACAGCCAACAAATCCTTGGCTTTCCTAAAAACTCTCTGGGGGCTGCTGAGCCACCTGTCTAGGACTGAGAGCCTGGCATGAGCCAGCAGCGAGATGATCTCACCTGTGCTGGCAAGAGCTGAGACAGCCTGTCTGGGTGAGGCATCATGGTCTGCTGAGCAGGAGAGCTTGGATGAGATGAAGTGATAGTCTGCCCTGCTCTTCCTTTCTAAGACAATGGCATTCTTTTGCTTCACCATTCTTCTGCTGATGTCAGGACTTCACCAACACAAGAAGCAGCCTCGTGGGAGCACAGAGATCCTGTGTCCTGGGTCACATAGCATGATCAGGAGGAAAGCACCTGATCAGCTTACTAGGAAGAAAAAAGGTCTTTTTAAAAGTGTGTTACAAGAGCCTTACAGTTGGCATCAGGCCCTGACATTGTAAGACTGCTCTGTCCAAAATCTCCTCCAGGAGATTCCCTACAGAAGCAGCTCCCAGGTGTTTGGGTGGTTTTGCCCAAGCCTGGTTCATATAAACTCTGCCTCCTTAGAGCCTTCCTAACCTTAGCTGCACCAACCAGCTGCTTCTCCCCCCATACACTGCATAGGGGAAAAGAGGGTAAACCCCACATGAGACAAGAAATGCCTTCCATAAATTTACATGAAGTATAAAAGGAACTTCTGTGAGTCCATTACTAAATGTTGATGGTTAAACTCCTGGTAATGAGACGTTATGAGACAGATGCATTCAATAAGTATTTCTGTTCTGGTGGATCAAAGCTGGAGGAAGTATGAGTATCATATGATGCTGATGAAATGTTTTCTGATCTAGCAGTAAACTGGGAGAATGCAAGTCTGTTTAGCTCTGTTCAGTTCAGAAAGGCTAGATTAATTGTCCCCAAGACATCTTGAGGAGCAGCTAGGATCTTACTTTTTCTTTAGGTGGTCAGTGAATGCTATGTATGTAATTAAAAAAAAAAGAAAAAGGGAGAGGGACAATCCAAGTAAATGTAAGCTGACTAGCCTATCTTTCATTTGAGAGTGGCACACAGGAAATGGTGGATACTGAAGGCAGAGGTAAAAATCTCTGCCAAGTACTATGACTTTAGGGAAGCTGGAGCTTGTCAAGTCAACCTGATTTTATTCAGAGAAAAATAATTTCAACAAATGAAAGCCTGACAAACCACTTAACTGATGGTAAAATTCCAAGAAATACCATTTTTAAAAGTACCTACCAGACTTCAACATAGATATTTTGCGGGCAATTATCAATGGGTGGCAACTTTCTGGAAGGGAAACCACCCTTTTCTCCTATCCACCCAACACAATCTTTATTTGAATCACAAATACCACATAAATGATTGCTAATACATTTTTCAGATGACACAGATTTGAAACCAGTAAAGATGACAGTACTCCTGCGAGTGAAGGTGATCTGGCTCACTCCATAAGCTGGGTGTAACCAAATGCAGCCAAATACAGGTTCATATTCAGAAATTAAAGTGTACAAGCTACATTTACATGATGGGGCACTACATCACAGGAAGCAGAAAAGGGATGTGGAAATTGTTACAAATAATCGATTATCCATGAATTCCTAAAATTGTTTTGTGGTTAAAAAGGCTAATATGGTAATCAGAAATACAGAGGTGAGGTCTGGGAATGGGAAGGAGATATTCTGTCTGTGAAAGGCAGAAGTAGGACCACTGTTGTAGTGACCACTGCAGTGGATAGAGAAGTCAAGGGAGGAAGAGTTGAATCTTTATATAAGACACATTTATTCCATGATTATTTCATGATGGATTACCCCAGAAAAATAGCTTCCAAACACATTTCCATGAAACAGCAGAAGATCATGAAACTCCTCTGCTGGATCCTCCCTCAAGTCATGTTTTCTGGATTAGGTTCCAGGGGAAAACAGTAGGGGTTGCAGCTTTCTGAGGCGAGTTTCATGTTGGATACCTGCCTGTGTGCTGTGACGTGCTGCCTTGGCTAATAAATCGTGACCTGTGTGGTTATACTGGTCAAATGCTTTCTCAGCCAGAACAATTCCCAGAAAATCAGCGGACCCTTTTCACTGTGCCCATCTGACAAGCACTGGTAAGCACACAGATGGTTTAGATATAAAAAAGAATGCTGCATCAATGCTGAATGTGTGAAATGTTTCAATTATTCCTAAAATATTTTTAACGTGTTCCAGATTTATCAGGCAAAATGTTTAGGAAGTAATTGGAGTTTATTCTGTTTTTCATTTTAGTATTGTATATTATAATAAACACACGTTCAAAGTACATTTTAGGTATCACCAAATATTTATAAAATGTCTATAGGTGGAAATCCCAAGGTCACTACAGTAGCTTCATTTTCCAGTTTTGTTTACAGGAAAATCAATCAGTAAAACCTATGTTTTTTTGGCAGGCAGAATCCTTTTGCACCTGCAGAGATAGTGGATAGTCTATTGGGTTTACTTACAAATATGATTAAATGTTCTTTGATTGCAGAAGTTCAATTTATTTCACCCTTATATTATTCCCTGGAGTAATAAAAAACTTCTAATGGTATTTCCAAATAGATATGTGTGTCTGATATTTAGTATCTGATCACTTCACTGGCATTTGCCCATTAAAAGACAAATTTTATAAATGTCTATCCTAAGCAATGCTAGTTGGAAAATAAAAAGGAAAATGATATCATGCTCCCTGAGATACACTCTGGGCTTTTGCAATGAGAACAAATTGATCTGTTGCAAGCTTTGCTACCTGTCTTGAGAAATACTAGCAAGGCTTAGCAACATTGCCTACCAGGGAACCCTTGCCACTGGTTTTAAGACAAAACCAGGCTGCTTTTTGCTGATTCTCTTGATGTCCCTGGAGATTTCAGGGGAAAAAACAGCAACACATTTTCCTAGCCTGGAGTCTGGAAAATATTGCACTTTGCAATTCCCCAGTTACGGTAAGTGAGCTCATTTTGTTTTGGTGGTGGGGCTTTTTGTATTTTATTTATTTTCCTTGTTTGTTTTTGGTTTTTTGGGGTTTTTTTTTTGGTGGGTTTGTTTTTTTTTTTTTTGGTAATTATATCTAAAGTTCCAGCCAGGCAAATCTCCTTGAGACAAGAAAGACTTGCATTAACTAAGACACAGCAAGGATTCTGTGCCTTTCTGCCAAGACTGACCTATCTGCTTCCATCCTTGCCTCGGTTGTCAGGTTTGTTTAGACAGGCTTGTTTTCCTTTTCAGCTCACCGAGTAGTTGCAGCAGTGGTGAGATAAGAAGAGGGACACATGCTGCCCTGAGAGCTGAGCTCTTTGCTGGTGCAGACCCTTTTCCAGTGCCAGACTGGCAAAGAAGCAGCTGGTGCCATCCACAGAAATAGCTTCAAACACATCTTTGACCCACAAATCCCACATTCCCACAAAATGCCATCATAGACAAACATGGTCACATACTGTCCTTTTTCCAATTAAAAATACTAGGTTGTGTGGTTTCAACAGGTAGTAGAGTACTCCAGAAAACACTATAAAAGATCAAAGCTTTGAGGGTTTCCTTCTTTGCTGATCTCCACCCCCCAAGCCCCCCACTCTTAAAAAATATGTTAAATTTAGGTCTGTTGCAGGATTAACTCCAATACCAAGCAAAATCTAGACATTCTTGGCAGACTGTCTCCTGCTGCTAAGTAAATACTGACATTTCTTAAAGAAAAACTATTTCCTCAATTACGGTTTTCATTAAAAACATATAATTTTACAAATGCTGTTCTGAAATACCCTTTTGATCTCCTCTACAGATTTATTTTATATATTTAATCTGCTGGAAGATCCTTATTTTCAGCCTTTCCTCTTACCCCTTCGTATGCCCCTTCTGCAGGTTCACTCTCTGCAGGCTAGGAAGTAAGGAGAGCTGGGGACAGCAAATGACTTGTAACACTGGGAAGATGTCACACCTGAGATTAGAAATAGACTATATCCATGAGGATGTGAGAGTTCTTGTTCACTTTGCATCACTCACAGGCAGTAATGGCAAAAGCTGTAAAATAACGTTTCAGAAAAAGGAGGTCAGTGAAACAAAACAGCAGCTGCGTTTATTTCTCAGTGTTAATAACTCCAGACTCCAGCCCATGAAGCCAACAGGTGTGGTGCATATTGAGGATGCCTGCACAAAAGTTAGGGACAAATTAGTGCAAAGAAGTTCACTGTAGTTAGATTTTCCCACCCTTTTTTATAATAGTTTTTCTTCTAAAATAAAGACAGGCTTTATATATGTACATCATGAAGCACTATAAGCAAGATATGGGAAAGAGTGTTTCAGACATAATTCAGGAACTTAAAGTCAGATATACTTAAAAAGTAGACCTTGCTGATTTTTTTTTTTAATTTCTATTTTCTACAGCTATATAGATTAAGACAAACTATTGCAGGGCCATGGATTAAAATTAGTTTTAAACAAATCTCATCCTAAATTAAGAAAATCAAGAATTTAACTACAGAATAACTACAGTTTGAAATGCACAGATCCATTCTATGTGAAAGAAAAGCTGGTTCAAGGGCTTGGCTGCTAGTTTTCCCTTGGGAATCCTGTTTCTAGTCTAGCTTCAGCAAAGATTTCCAGTGGGACCTCAGACGTGCCATTGGGAATAGCACTAATCTCACAAAACTACAGCAACTGAAAGTCCAGGTGTCTAAGCATGACTGAGTTTTCTCTGTAGTTAAACAGAAACAGGGTCACTCAGTCAATGCCTGGCTCCTCATTTTCAGGTTGCCTAAGTTAGACAAGATGAATCTGGGATTGAGAGCACAGTTGCAGAAGCAGCCAGAGCAATAGCAGTGCAGACATCTCCTGCAGGATAAATCATCTCAAACTCTTCTGCTGAGCACTGCAGCAGAACTACAGCCAGGGAGTTTGAACCAAATTTGGGATTCTGTATGCATTAGAGAGTGCACACACACATACATAGATGCACATATATGTGTATATATACACATGTAAGTGCATATGTGTGTGTAGACACTCGTGTGCAGGGTCTGAAAAGGGAAACAGCCTAATTGTCCTCAATTCAAAGCTGCATCCAAATGCCTCAGACAATAGAATCAGTTTGTATGAGCAAGCATTAGTTACATGTTTTCTAATTGCAGGCTTGGGCATTTAATACAGCCTTTAGTATAATGCTTCTAAACACCCATAAGTTTACTAACTGCACCCTGCTGGGACTCACATTAACACTTAGTAAATAGACTATTCAGAAAATGGCATGGCAAGAGTTACACCTCCAAGTAATATTCTATAGAGCTGCATACAAATTGTAACCACATTTTCATAAGTGATAAAATGTTTTATCCTCTTCTGAAAAATAAATGCCATAAAAGCCAAATGAAGTTCACAATAACAAAGGAAAGGAAGGATATAGCTCGTCAGGATTCAAAAGGTTTTGATTTCACTTTGTCAAGTGGGACACTTATATGGGAAACGGCCACCTAAATACCTTTGTGGGTCTGGCAAGAAGTTCTCAGCCACAGAGTAAGGACAAGGAAATGGAAGAAAATTCAAAGTTGCTAATGTGTGGTTCTACTTGAAGGACTAGTTAAGTGAAACTGGCACCACTAAGAAGTTGGTGAGATTCCTGAGCTTATTCCATCTGCTTTGCTTGCTGAAGTGATGAAAAGCCCTTCTTTTGAGGCCAGTTTTAACTACAGCAGCATGAAAAGGATGTTCCAGGTTCCAGCCCATTTCACCCATGTGGCCCCTTTCACTTGCATGGCTGTGACGGAGAGTTTCGTTCCTTCAGCACAGCCTTTATCCCTGCTAATGCAAACTAGGGAAAGAAGGAGGGAATGTTAGGGGAAAAAAAGAAAAAGACTGTTTTTTTCAAACACAAGATTTTGAGAAAGAATATCTTCTGCTGGGCAGACCACTTTAAAAGAACAGCAGTGATGTAACTAAGAAAATATGGAAAGGGAAAAGTTACAAAAACTCAAATGTTCCTTCTTTTCCATTCTTACATATTTCAAAGGGTTAAAAACCTCAAGTCATATAAGCAAAATACCCCAAAGCATGGCTTTGATTAAAAAGGAATTTAAAAAAAAAAAGAAATGGAAGGTTTCTTTGTGCATACATCCCCACTTTCAGTTGCTGCTGTATTAAAGTGAGAGCTAAGAATGATTTTTCAGTTCAATTTTCTCAGTTAGCAAGAATCTGGCCACTTTGAGACAAATCTGAAGAAAGAGAAATTATGTAGAACAGACTCCTCACACAGTGGGAAAGCTGGTCCATGATACTTGTTCTTCCCATCAAAACAGGGACCTTCTGGACTCCAGGTCTCCCTGTTACTACAGGTTATTAATGTTGCATCCTTTTTCCCTAGTAATATGTATGAATTAAATCCAGGGATGCTGTTTACAGAACTTTTATAAAAACAGTATGACATACTAGAAGAAATGAAGGACAGGGCAGAGAAGGGGAACAGAAACATCTTTCAAGATATTTTCCTGAAAAAAACAGGAAATTATTGCTGTTTTTGTCTAGAAAAAAGTACATATCCCTTTACTCAGAATTGGAAAGAGTATGAACACTCAGGTTATTGGGCAAATCCACAGATACATACTTAGATGGACAATTTGTGAATAGTTAGTCTGTCATCTCTCGGCTTCAAAGTTTCTTCCAGCCTCTAAAACCTCTGCCACTTCCTAATCTGCTAGTCCGAAAATGTGGGCCAAACTCTTTTTTTTTGGATGAAGCAGCTCACGTATTTTGGCAAAAGCCTGCATTAGAAAATGAAAACCACACTAGAACTTAGTAGTTCTTAACGTTTCTTTACTTCTTGTTTAAACCCTTCCCACAGCTGGTCCTAGAAAGATAGTCATACTTCTGTTGACAAATTGCAGTAAGGTGGAGTCTGCAGAAGTGCCTGCTCCAGAACCAACTCACAAGTCACGGACAGCTTCTGCAAGCTTTGGATCATGATCCTCGAGTCTGAGCTCAGGACACTTCTTTCATCATTCCTCCATAACAGCGAGAGACCATACAGCAGGTAAGAGAAGAATAGCTTCACGTTACTGATAACCTTCTCTTTTGGCCAAAGGCGTGATTCCAATTTCACAGCTGGTGACTGACTCTTCAAATCACGGTGCTCCTCGAAGCTGGCAAAGCAAGGAATGAACATATTGCCATGAGGTGCCTTTATGTATCATTTCTGCAGCATCCCTGCTGGAGCAAGTTAATGCAGCTGCTTCTTTGGGGACTCGGAAATGGAATTTGCATCTTGGAGCTGCTCTAGTGGGAAACAATTCTCAGGCCAACTGTGCCTTTACACTGTGGGTGATCGCCAATCACTTCCAGGTGCTGCTCACCAAGTACAGCATGTCCCAGATTTCTCAGGGCTGAGCTGATGGCATTCTCAGACTTTCCACCATTTGAACAAAGCTGGAAGTTAGCTGTGCTACAGAGAGCTGTGCTTACACATGGGAACAGTCATTTTGTCACCAGCCTCACTATGCTTTGGCATCTGACCTACCCTCCTATTTATGATTCTTCCCATCTTTCATTCTGATTTTATACTCCGCGCCCCTGGGAGTCTTTTGTGAAGTATTTTATAGGCAGAGGAGTTCTGAAGTGTGGTGTCAATGCATAAGACAGCATCAGGCATCAGCCTGCCATTGCAGCCTGGTTTTGGAAAATAGTGGTGTGCAGCTTCCATGTATTCAGCAGTAGCTGCTTCCCTTCCATCTCTGCAAAGGTAACTTCCGCTCCTCAGCCAAAGTGGGGGCCTTCTCCCTATGGTCAGTACAGATGGGTGCCTTGGAAGGCTCCCAGGAAGCAAGTGATGATGCCAAAATGGGTCTCCTTTCTGCCTATATTGACAGTGCTGGAAACTCTGACACCTCAGGGCTTCTTTATAAGGGCTTTTGGGTTAAGTGTTAGGAAGGAGCAGAAAGCATTGTTCCTGAGGGCAGTCTCTGGCCAGTCTCTGGGATGGCTTTGGTCTCCTTAAAAACTAGGATGGTGAGAGACAGAGTCCAGATTTTCCAGCCCTGTTTGATCATCCTCACCAGTGGCTAAGACTGAGCTCTTGGACTGTACCTGTAACTAAAAAACAAACATGGCCTTGAGCACTGGCATGGGATTGTCCAGCCTGTGTAGCTGCTGGCATGCTCTCCACCAGGCTGGGGCTGATGTCAACCCATCTTCTCCCAGGCAGTGCCAAGCCCTGCTCAAAGGACTCACAGGGCCAGGGACTACTTCCACAGTCCTGCCATCTTGGGGGGGATACAAGAGTATCTGCATGGATGCGAAATGTGGCAGCCACACATCTTAAAGCAAAGAAAAGGCTCTGGTCCATATGCTGGCACAACCTTTGGCTGCCTAGCAGCAGGTGAAGGATGGTCCCTCCCAAAAATGTACTGCAGTTTGGTAGTGAGAGGACTGTGTCTTCCATGGGAACCTGGTGGTTCAACCCATGGTCCTTTCATCCAGGCTCAGCAATTTGTTAAAATGCCTTTTCACTAATCTCCAGTACTGACTGTGCAAATGTTCTTTGACAATCTGACAAGGATTACATCAAGCAGGAAAAAAAATGAAGGGGATGTGAGGGCACAGAAAGAAGTGAAGCCTTCCTTGTGCTGTGACAATTTCTTAACTTGGAGAGAAAGAGTGTTTGCAATTTTCACAGGGAATTAGTCTAATTTATCTGAATATCTGCTTGTGATTTATGGGAGATGTTTGTTAAAGCTGATATAAAAGGTAATGCTAGGACTTAATCCTCAGGGCTTTAGCAAATAACCACTATCTTTTCATAGGAAGTGGGTGGCATGTTGGTTGTCAACTCTAATTTCTCTTCTAGACTGAAAGCCTTCTCCATACTTTTTCTATTATCCTGTACTGCTAACTTTTACAGGGCTACAGGATCTGACTTGTACATGGGATAAAGCCAGAAGGTAGAGCCTTTAATAGAGAATCACCATGTTTCAAGAGAGCATATGGGAAAGCATCAAAGTGGGGGACAAAGTTAGCATTGAAAAGATGCTCTCAGAACACCCATTGCTCCTGTGGTTTGTGCATTATGCTCTTTTCCAAGAGATCTGGATTTGATGTCTTGTCCTTTGCTTTCTGGGGCGAGGAAAACTCTCAGACCTTTGAGAGCGGGGAGGGGTATTAAATAAGGAAAGAAAGGACCTACGGCAAAGATCAAAAAGGAAAAAAAACAATACACAGAGAAAACAAGAGGACCGAGAAGATTCAACCCTACAGTACCTAACAATTTTTAAAGGCATGAGTTTGTCCAATGTGTTGTTTATTCATCCAATTTATTGTAATGATGAACAGCTTTAAAATTGGAGTAGAATGCTAATTCATACTTTGTATGTGGAATAAATGACAGGCAGCTGTGGGCCAGGGGGCCACTGGGGGCTCTCTGGCAACACAGACTGTACATGCAAAAGAACGTAACTCAGGGTCTCTGGTAGCAACAAGAAAATGTATATTGCAAATTAAGTAGTTCTTCCTACCACTTAATGAAAGCTGTGTGCGTGTGACACTGCTATTGCCATGCAATGATCAATCTGATGTGAATTTGGCCTGTACTTAACACTGTGCTGGGGAAGTCTTTCTGTGCTATTCAAATCCTTTTGAATACAGGAACAGCAGTGGACTAAAGCTTTTCACCAGTCAGGTGATAGGGTGATAGGCTGGTAAATTATTTTGGACACACCTTGAGAAGCAGGAAAAATGAAGGATGCTCATTTCACTGTGCTACTGAAATGAAATACTGGGCTGGATCCACCCACGCTTAGAGGGTCAGCCAAGGGCAGTGTGATCCATCTCAGCTTGCCCGAGAAGAGAAGGTTAGTTCTTGCATCTGCTGGTTTTATCTGGGCTAGAGTTAATTTTCTTCACAGTGGCTGGTATGGGGCTGTGTTTTGGATTTGTGCTGAACACAGGGTTGATGATATAGAGATGTTTTTGTTATTGCTGAGCAGGGCTTACACAGAGCCAAGGCCTTTTCTGATTTTTGTGCTGCCACGCTGGGGAGGGAGCTGGGGGTGCTTGGGAGACTGGGAGGAGACACAGCCGGAGCAGGTGACCCAAACTGACCAAAGGGACATTCCAGACCATATGGCATCATGCTCAGCACATAAAGTGGAGAAAGAAGGAAGAAGGGGGAACCTATGGAATGATGGTGCTTGTCTTCCCAAGTAACCATTACATGGTTCCATGAGGGGCCCCTTCTCTCCTGGAGATGGCTGAACACCTGCCTGCCCATGGAAAGCAGTGAATTAATCCATTGTTTTGCTTTGCTTGTGTGTGCAGCTTTTGCTTTCTCTATTAAACTGTCTTTATCTCAACCCACAAATTCTCTGGCTTTTACCCTTCTGATTCTCTCCCCAGTCTCACTGGTGGGGGAGTGAGTGAGTGGCTGTGTGGGGCTTGTCTGCTGGCTGGGGTTGAACCAAAACAAAGCAGATGTTTCCACATCTCTGTGCACAAGCAAGATGGGAGGCAGAGACTTGGTTTGGTGACAGCAAGGTCTTGAAAGCAGCACATGTGCCACAGTGCCACAGAGGTGAAGGCCAGAGGATCTCTGCTATGGCCTACAGCAAGTCACAGCTCACAGTTACTGCTGGAGATCTACAGAGGGTGCCTCGTTTTCTACACCAAGAACCTACCTACACCACCTACACAAAAATTATATTACAAACAGTACAAGTTTTCCAGTAAAATGCAAATCCAAGTGCATCTTGCATGAGCTCAAACACTGGCACAAAAACACCACTCACCTGACACTCAGCAGCAGAAGGTCCAGCTCTAGTTTGAATGGCACAGGTGAATGCAGGGGCAGACTGTGAGTGACTGTGGGCTCAGACTGTGGTTTTGCACCATGTGTGTAAAAGGAGAGCTGTTTGCACAGGGTAGTGTGAAAGTTTGCCAGCTGACTGAACTAGGTGGGTTGCTTGCATGGGAAAGAGATTGAATGTGAGGAATGCAAACCAATATCTAAGAAACTCAGTGATGGGCAGGAGGTAGAATTTTAACTGAAAAAAAAAAAAAGTTTTAAATCTTAATTCCAAAATTCATTCAAGAAACCCTGACAGACACCAAAATAACCATGGGCTCCCTGGCACTTTTTGTTTGTTATTAAAATAGCTTGGTAGTTATTTCTGGATTGAACAGTAACTGAGGACTAATGTCCAATGCCAGCCAAACCTTGATCTCCTGTACAAGTGAAATCCAACTCTAAATCCATACCCAAAAATAGGCCAGTGAGGACTGTCAGACTGCATCTGAATACAGAAGACCGACTCTGATAGTAATACCCCCAAACCTATCTTGTAAGTACCACCTTGATTCAGCAACATCTCCAATTCCTGGCTCAATGGCAAGTGAAAGCTTGACTCTAACCCCGAAACTACACATAACTCGAAGCCTTGTCCTATCTTTAGCTGTGTTGTGTCTGTGGAGTGATCGGTGACTCCCAGACTCAAAATTGCTCTCAGCTAGATGGTTCTTTTCAGCTGCAATGCTAAAACCTGATCAATAAACCCTTGTGATCCAGGGCAAATGCCCACCACTGAGTTTGCAGCAAGAATTAGAATTAGAAATGGGGTTAGGAGAACATGAAGATGTTTGATTGTTTTTGGAGAAGTCTCCTATCCAAGTATGGTACTAACATGATGGGGCCATGCCTCTGTGTATTGAAAACAGATAGAGCTTGCTGTTCTTTGCTGAAGACAACTGTACTATCTTGCATGCACTGGATCTAACAATGGCTACCTAGGTTTGCAACCATTGCTATATATATTTCACTTCAGGATTGATGTCAGTGATGTATTAAAAAATCTTGGTGACAGATATTGGTGTCCTGGAGCAAACAAATTTGAGTTAATTTCGTATGATACATGTCACTTGGGCTAGTTGCTAGGAAGTCTCTGAATGAGATCAAGGGTTTAGGATGAAGTTGCAATTTGGCTGCATGGACTTGCATTCCTGTTTTGTAAAGAAGAGCACTGTTTGTGCTGATTGAAGAATGCTAATTAAGTGCAAATGTTTCACATGGACTGGTTGTTAAGTTTTGGTGTGTACAGATACTATTGGATAGCATTTACTGAATATTTATTATTATTCCATATTACTATTTATTATTACTGTTATTGTTATTATTGTTAACTTTGCTGTGGACTATATTTGGTTTTCTGTAATATAAACTAAAGTATACAAACCAAGAGACAAAGAAGGAGGGGGAGAGGAGGTCAAATCCCACAGCAGTGGGAGCTGCTTCCCATGAGGCCCTGTCCTGACAACGCTGCCAGGATTTGCAGGTGCAGACCCCTGAAAATAACAGCAGAAAAACAACAGCATAAAAACAATTAAAGAAAAGTACAGCCAAAGAGAGTCTGGAAAACACTGCCTCATCAGCTTCGGGAAGAGGTTTTGGAGCTGCAGACCACAGGCTCTGAGCATTACAAAGGCTAAGGCAACGGGGTACTTAAGGCACAGTGCAGCACACGTGTGAGACAAGCACTGTTTTGTAGCAGGGTGACAAGTGCTGGAAGTTTCTATCCATCTCCCTGAGGACTCCCAAGCCTTTACAAGAAGAGCCTGTCAATAAGGGACATAAACAGCAGTCCCCTGCAGCAGGCGGTGACGGTGCTTGGGATCTGCGACGGGTCAGAAACAGTTCGTTTGCGTAGATGGAGGCTTTTATGGGTTGCGCCTGCCTAGCTGAGATGTAGGTGTTCCTGGTCCCAAAAGGCTTCTTCAGTACTTAGCCCTGAGCCTGACAGGCGTCACTGCTCCTGGCCAAAGGAGAGGCTGGATTTGGGCGTCTCAGTCAGACTGGAATCGCTCAGTGAATTACGTCTAGGGATCGCTGATGTTTTATTTCCAGGTGTGTCAGGGAGCAAAAATCATATTTTTTTCCCCATTTCTTTTCTGTTTCAAGCAGGGTGTGACGTGGTATGTTCATGGTTGCTTAGCTAAAAACAACATGAGACCTAACCCTACTCCTTAGGAATCTGCTGTGAAATAGATATGATAGCAAGGCAGAATGAAATGGGAAATAACCCCTTTCCCTCCTCTGAATGTGATGTCAGGCACTATTCACCCACACACGCAATTACTGATTCCATGCTATTATTCCATTGTGTTAGAAGGATTCTTTGAAACTTACAACAGATCTTTACCAGTAATTTAAACTAGCTACCAGTCTCCATCCTGGTTACTGCACATCTACTGCCAAGACACTGTTTTGGTAACAGTTAATAATCATCTGTCTGGACTACCTCACCATAAACATTACACGGTTTCATCACTCATGTTTTATTTAATTCCGCTTGTCATCAAGGTCTATTATTGGAGCCTTACAATTTTGTTGAAGAGAGTTGATTTTTACTACTGTTGAAAGCTCCTCTACATACTTTTTGCACTTTATTCTCCTGAGCTGGGATCCTTTACTTTTGGTTCTCAGGTTGACATAAGATGTTTATTCAAACAAATTCATTAGATGATTGACAACATATAGGAGTCCCTGGTGGAATATGCCTGAGATGCCAGGGGGAAAAGAAGGAAAATTCAAGAGGTTAGTAAATTACTTGTGCTAAATGCAACCACCTGTCTTTGATTCTACATCCCTTGTTCCCACCCTGAAAAGGTATGTCCAGCTGAAGAAGGTATAAATTGAAATAATCCTTTTCCATGCACATCATCCTCTGCTCATTGCCTTGGTTTTGTCCTGTTGTGACCTCCTACACGTGAAAGCATGCAGCATAAATGAAACAGGTAGTTGCCTGGAATAAACAAAATGGTTAAAATGGTCAAAGATTAAAATGGGAATAATGAAGTAATAGTCCTTTCAAGCTTTGCTGTTGCACAGTCTCAGGCAGGACTCACACCAAGTGAGCACTCCAGCCCCTGTGATGAGGAGTGATGGCCCCACCACTCACATGCCTTTGCTCTGCTTTTTCTCTGTCCCCTGACTCTGCTTTTCCTCTCTTGCCAGAAGGAGAGGCTGTAAGGGAAAGTCTGGCAGCAAGCAGAGAGCATGCAGACTGTACTCCTGAAGGGTGCCGGAAGACAGGATGAAAGTTTCTATGCCAAGGAATGTGTGTTTGTGCACAGCAAACCAGCTCCAAACTGAAGGAGTCCAGAAAAGGCAGTTGCTGGGTTGGAATGAGCCTCCTGCGTTCTACCAGCCCCAGAAATCCACGAATTTGATGTGTTTGGATCAGAAATTCCCTTGTAGACCTGAGAATCCTCTCATCATCAAAGCTTGCTCAGAGCTGCTGCTTCTTGAGAAAAGGGGTTAGACAAACCCATATTTTTCTGATAGAACAAGAAAAAAAAAATTCCCTTCGGAATGCAAGCCATCAGTGAAACACATCTGAGCAAAGAAACAGGCATGTCTTTAAAGTCAACAGCAGATGCTCCAGTGAGTGTGTTCTTACGTCCGGTCTCTCAGCACGCTGACATACCCAGGCCTAGGCTGATGTGCTTGCCCTGTGTTCAGGCACCCCCTCAGCTCTCTGCAAGACACGCAGTCACATTAGGGTGGCCCAGAGCTTAAAAGAGTAAGTCCTGCTCGGTGTGTGTGTATAATCAACTCAAGTCCAGTACAGTGCTATGCCATGGCTGCTGTGGGGCCAAAACTGACGGGCTTTTGGACTGCTCCAAGAGCAAGTGGAGCAGAAGCACCACATTCTGTAATTTTTCATGTAGAAATCTCCCACCCTGAGGCTCTTGAATGTGTTTTGGCTACAGAAACAAACAACCTTTCTCTTTTTACCACAGTTCCTCCTGTCTGTTCTGCGATTTGTCCTTTCCCTATTGTTCCTGATCTTTCTCAGATTCAAGCCTCCAGCTCTAGGCACCGTGCTTGGAGCAACAACTGATCATCACCCAGCAACTAGAAATCTTCTATATAGGAGAGCTGATTTTCTTCTCTTGTTTTCCTTTTATTTGCATTATTCACTTTCATCTTGGATTTTTTTTCTCTCCAGCCACTGCCTTTAACTTTCCCTTATTCATAAGCAATCTTTATTTCAAAATATTTTCTCTGCATTAGATGCCTTAGGTTTTAACTTTTATATTTTTCAAATTCTGAACTGCCTAGTGTATAACTCTGAAGTTTCTTGTGGCCTGTTAGCTACTGTTCTCTCATGCTAGTTAGATATAACAAGGCACTCTAGGTTTGCTCTCCAAGGACATCTAGATTGTCCCAGGCCACAAAATATGTAAACGAAGGCCTCTGAAGAGGAGGGCAAACTTGGGGTAGTTAGATCATTAACTGAGATTGTAATTGGAGAATTGATCCTGATATGCAAATGGACCAAACTTACAAAAGTGTGAAGAACCCATGACCCAGGGTCCATCTTGGGTGTAGCCTTTTGACTGCCCAGGGTGTACCTTTGAAGGCCCTTCGAATAAATACCTACTTTTATCCCGTTATTCTTGTCTAGTCTCTGTTTTTAGGTGGCCACCTCAGGCATCACATTCAGTATGTGTTTATTTCTGAAATTTCTTCATATCTGTCATTTTGTGATCTTATTGAGTCAGTCTTGCTGCAGCACCTTTCCTCTCTTTTCCCTCTCTTCTGAAGAAAGTGTCCTAGGACTGGACATAGCTGTGTTTTGGCGTCATATGGTGGTGAAACTCCATGCTCAGGGTGTAGCCTGGACTTCAGATAATCTGAGAAAACAAACTTGGTGAACATTGCTGCCCGTAGAAGAGAGTTTGAGCCCTTCATCATTTACCTTAGTCTTTTCAGATTACAGTTGTGTCCTCCAGAGAGCGCACAGAAAACTCACCTATGCCAGACTGTGAGCAGGCATATTTGTGGAGAACCCACCAGGCATTCTTCTCTCTGGGCATTCCTAGGGCTGGGAGGCTGGTGTGGTGCCCGTGACTGCACCCCAGTCATAATATGGTAAAAAAAATTCACCTCCTCCTCTTTTGCATATCCTGCCCAGCTTGCCCGGCTGAAGTAAGTCCTTCCCTCTGAATACTTGGGGACACTGAGGCAGATTGATGGTTTTGCTGCATATTCTCCTTTTCTTCTGGTTAGAAGGAAGGTTTCCCTCAGGAGGGCAGATGGGTCAAACCGCCCACAGGAACCAGCACCTCTGACAGGATTTATTTCTAGTACTTTGCTTAGGGAGCTGGGGAGCCTGAAGCAGCATTAAAAAGTGGTTAAGATGGCAGAGAAGGAGAAGGAGGGAATTTGGGGCTCTAAAGAGCCATCTTCCTCCCTTCAGAGGCTGGACCCAGAGATTTTCAGGGAGATGTCCTTTGTACCTGTGTGTGTGCTCTTGCCTTGTTCCTCTCACTGTGTTATCCCCCATTCTCACCACCCCCTGCCTTGGAAAGAGAAAGGCAGGAAGAAGCCCGGCAAAGGCAAGCACAGGCAGAACAGCTGCAGGAGCAGCTGGGTCAGATGCCAGAGTATTTTTCATTCCTTTTGGCCCCTGGCTCCTGCTGCCTTCCTTCTCCTCTCCTGGCTGGGCCAACCTCTCTTGTTCCATTCCCTCCTCTCTCTCCCTGCTGCTTGCCCTGCCTATTTTGGACACAAACTTCCTGTCACTCAGAGAGCCACACAAGGCCTGGCACACTGGGGTCCCTTTTCAGGCACTGCTGTAATAACAACCGCAGAATCACATTGTGCTTATATCTTTACTAGTTTATACAGGAATATACAGTGGTGTTTTACAAGGCTATAAAATATATATCTTAAAGGAAACAAGCACAGGAAAACAGGAGAAGTGGGGCCAGATCAGCTGATGCAAATAAAGGCTGCATTGAATTAAACAGTGCTGCAACTATTTACAGCAGCTGTAGGACCTGACCTGTGGCCCCTTCCCAAAGCAGGGACTCGCTCCAGCCTCCTGCCTCTGTTATGGCAGAAAGCGAACCGAGCTCCCCGTGCCCACCCAGTGGAGAGGGATGCTGGCTGGGAGGAGGAGCTGCACCCTCGCTCCAGTCCATCTGGGGGTGAGACACAGCTGTGTGGCAGCTGCAGGTGGTGATGCTGAGAGCCAGGCCCATGTCTTGTGCTTGGTGGTGAGGGAGGGACACATCATCCTCTGCCCGCCTCCTGTGCCTTGCCATGATGGACCAGCTGCAGCTCCTCTGGAGCTGGGCAGTATTCACTGTAGTTATCAAATGCTACCATTTCAGGTCTCTAGAAAGTACATGTGAGGTAAGATCAAAACCAGCTTTGACTTCTAGGTGCTGGAAAGAAAACAGGGGAAATAATTTGGGAAAGGTCAAACTTTGTATTTTGACATTTTCTGGTTTGAGGAGAAGCTGAATTCAGTTCAGTTTTACCTGAAACAAGTAGAACTTTCCATTCAGCCACTAAAATGATAAACTTGTGCCTCTGTAGGACTTTCTGGATTACATACACACTCCCCAGCATGTACAGTAGAGCATATTTTATTTTTCCTGGATCTGATTCTTTTCAAAAATAAAAATTCCAACAGCGGTCTTTGAGGAGAGATGGCATCCCATTGAGGCATCAGAATGACATGAATTTTTATCTCTGGCAAGTTGCTGTATTGAATACTTACAGAATCCAGTTATATGAATAAAACAAAAGGACTAACTCTGTAGAACTAAACTAAGAAAATGGATAAAGCTATTTTTGTGTTGGTTTTTTTCCAGGACTTTTCACAAGTAAGGGATGCTTTCTCTGTAGGAATGCAGTTCTGTGGACAGTCAGAAGGGCCCATGGGTAGGACGTGCCAGCTTTACCCTTGACCAGACTCTCTCAGTTACCATGAGTCATTTACAGATTTCAGTATCTTCAAAATACTGCCTTACAAAAAAAATACCTGTATCAAACTTTAATTTTGAAAAGAGCCTAGATGTCAAACAATAGGACCAGCTGGTGTTTCTTTCAATGCTGAAATTAAATGCTCGGAGAACTGCAATGATACACTTTGAAATCTGTTGCGTCACATCTCCGCTGGAAAGCTGTATGTTTCAAAGGTCCTTCATTTCATTTAAAAAAAAACCCCAAACCAACAACAACAAAAAAACCCACAAAAACAAAGGTAAAAAACCCCCAAACCCTTCCTTACAGAAAAAGTGTAAAGCTATCTCGGCGCAGCAGTCAGCTTCCCGAGATGGCCACGGAAGGGCGATGAAAGGAGGTCACGTATGTAGCAGCTCTTCCAGCTCGCATCTCCAGCGGCTGCAGTGGCGCTCACCTTGGCTGGGGTACAGAGGGTTCGGATCCTCGGGATGCTCCCCAGCAGAGCAGCCATTCACACCTGCGCAGCAGGGCTGCAAAAGCCCTGCCAAAGCACCACGGCAGGTTTCTGCTCTGGGGACAAAACAACACTGAAGCAGGCCTAGAAGAGTTCAGGTTTGGATTTCCAAGGATCTTTAAATCTGGTTTCCAAGACTGTAAACACGCAGTGATTAACAGTCTGGAAGCACTCACCATTTCCCCCGTGGTCTGAGCCTTAATGGCAATCCTGGGGAGGGAGGATGATGGGTTAAATCCCATCTTTTGTTGAAATCCATGAGAAATTACTTGCCAGCGTGCATTGGAAGCGAATGCTGTGCTTCGGCTCCGCCGACGAGCTCTGCTCTTGGCCCTCGCAGAACTGTGTGCATCTGTGGCAGTGCAAAACTGCTTTCAAATGCTGCAAAGGACCCCTTTCAAATGAGCTGAATAGGCACATCATAGAGAGGGAAGGAAGGAAAAATGTGCTAAGATGTGATTGCTAAATAAGAAATCAGCAAGGCCCATTTGGCACCGCGAACACTTCTCTCTGCGATTTGGCAGGGCTGCCTACATGCTGCACAGGTGCAAATGACTTCTCCAGGGACAAAGCACTGTGAAACTGGGCCTCTTTTCCAGCAAAAGACAAGTAGGGAAATAAAACCTCTGGACCAAACCCTGCTCTCATTAACACTCCTAAATTCTACTGACTGAAAGCAAAACGCTCTCTTAGATCGAGCAAGAAAAAATTTTAATATCTCATTTTCCTAGTTTGACCAGAAGGTTCCAGCAGGTATAGTCTCCTCCATGCTGAAGGAGACACATTAACTTTCCCAGAGTAGTGAAGGAGATGTTTGCTCACCCTCTTGTTACCAGTGCTCTCTACATACCATTTAACTGTTCCAAACATTACTTGTGATTTACATATTCCCTCCATCTCCACCTTGGCTAGCACACACACTGCTCACTAGGATGTGGACAATGCGGTCCTGTGCATCCCACCCCTTCCCTGGAGGTGGAGATGGAGTCAGTTTTCCAATATCAGGGGTGTCACTGACATCCAGCAGCTCTGGAGCTTCCTTGACTCCTGTGTTTATGGTGCAGCAAATCCCAGGGCACAGCTCAATCATGAGCGTTACAGCTGCACGGGGCTTTCTCACTGGTCTCATCATACAACAGAGAATACATTACAAACAAATACCTCTATCTGCCTTTTGTTTCCGTGGAATACAGAAAGAATCCATGAGGAAGCATGTATCATATCATATCATACCAATAGGCATTTTTCTTAGTTATTCATTAAGAATTAAAAAGAAAATGTGCTAATAGGCTAATAGTAGCCAAATCTAAATAACAGCAGTTTTTACAAAGTCTCGCCACTTTTTTGTTTTGCTTTTTACTGGGAAAAACTGTTAAAGCAATTTGGATAAACTAATGTTTATCTAAATGTTCAAAGTGTGCAGAGGTCTTTGATATCAGAGCAGTCCCTTTGTGGCCTGGCTTTTTGACATATACCCTGCTGGCCTTTACTTTGTATGCTGCAAACACTAGAATATTATACTCAGAATCAGAAGAAGTCAATAAATACATACTTTAATTAAAATAATGTCCCCTGCCTACAAGCTGCTGATAAACATCACAGTCTTCCCCTCCTCTGTTCTTTATGTTTTCTGTTGTTTCAGGAATTTACTGTATGTCTATTGAGCTACAAACTTGTTGATTTTCTTCATTTTATAGATCAAATGTATAAAGTTGTTGTCATTTGATGCAAGCTTCTGTTACTACAGAAACATGAGGTTCTTACATAATTTCAAAAGAAAATTGTAGAAGATCAAGACAAGACATGTTACACACTTTACGCAACTTCCACTTTCATCTCAGCTGTCTTTGCTTCAAGACTTTCCATTCTTTCAACACTTTTCTCCAAATTATTCAGCTGTTCCCCTCCAATGTCATTCTGCTGTGAAGACCCACTGGGAAATATATAATAATGCTGCCTGCACCCAGCACCAGTGGGTTAAAACTGCACTATAATATGAGTATTATTCTACCAGCTTGATGAACTCATTTACAACCATGGTACAGGTGATAAAATTACAGAGCTGCAAATCCCTTTGGTCTTCTAGAGTCCGCTAGCTGATGTCATTTTTCACCAGGAATAATATGTTATTTCTTACTAGAGAGCTGAGGAGTGCAGGGAAGGTAGATAGATATGATTATTAAATGCAGTGTGTGCAAGAGGGGAAAAGATGCTGAAGTCAAATATACACAAAAATTAATAGCTTTCCTGATCTGAGCTCATGTTTCTCATGCTCTTTGGATTACAGTAGGGTTACCCTTCTGGTGTCTGCACCCCAGGGATTCACATCTGTGTAAATGTGGTAATAGAAAAAGGCCCTCATGATGAATTCATGAATTGTTCTCATTGACACTAGTTGATACTTTTACTTGGACAAGTCTCCTTTGCAGGTGCACTGACCACACACTAATTGAAAGGATTATTTTCATAACTTTCTGTGCAGTCTGCAAGGCTTTCTGTGAAAAGCATAATTGTTTCAAGCAGCTGCTTAGAGTTGTTTTTATTAATTTCTTTAAATCCAACAATGCTGGATCGGCATATTTGAGACTCTCCTCCAAACTGCATATGAGCATAAATAAAATTAGTGAATGTGGATCTCGTGTAGGAGTGAAATTTGTTTGCAAGTACGGCATTTCTGTGAGGAGGAAAATCGCTTTTGAAATGTACTTTTTCTCCCAGCCCCTTGCTATTTTTACCCTCATCCCCACAACAAATCTTTAATGTGCAGTATGTCTGGATGGCACCTGTTGGGATTAGCTGGGACCCGAGCAGACACATTACAAGTCCATGCATTTGCACTGCCTGAAACATCTAATCCCGAGTTTACGCTGTGTGAAGCTCCAACCGTAAAGGGTTCTTCAAGTAGAGTTATTCCCCTTTCTTGAGTGAAAGCCAGGTCTCTTACCATAGGACTGGCCATAATGTCTGAAAAGCCTTATGGACTCAGTCCTTAATTTATATAGCAAACCATCAGTTTGAAAAAAGACTCCATGGAACAATTACTTGGATGCCACCTTGGTACCTCCCCGCTCCTTTGCTTGGGGGAAATGCTCAAGGTGTGGAAATTACTCTGGGCAAGCTGAGTAAAACCAGGCTGGGAACAATATACAAGAGAGATAGAGAGCAAGGACAAGGAGGTCTGTGAGATCCACTCACCCCTCAACCTCTCTTCTCACCTCAACTCAGCCCCTCAGCATCTTGGGGACAAGGGGGTTTAGCTTTCACGTGAAAATCCTGAGGTCTCCCTGCAGCAGCAGAACAAGATTTACACAGGAAAGGGGATTCCAGTCCTCCCTCCTTCTCCAAAGCCTTTAGTGGAGGAGTCAAAGTCTCTGCTGCAGCCTGAGTGTCTGTACACTGCCTGCCTGTCCCAGCCCCTCTCCCACCTCCATTCCCACTCCCTTCCAGATGGGAGTCTACAGCCAAGCCCTTCTCTTGCCTCACCCCTTCCTCCTGGCATTCCACACACCCAGCCATTGAGTGGGGCTCCAAATCCCCTCTGAGAGTCCTGCTCACCTTTGATAGTGGGAAAAGCACTCTGAGCCTCTTTCTTCCCTTACATTATGGGTCTAGCTCGCGTGTGCCACACACCACGAGACTCTGGAAATGCAGCACATCATGAGACCTTTGGCGGCTGTGCATCAGCTCAGAGATTGACATAAAAACCATCAGGAGGATGACATCACTGGAGCAAAACCTGGAAAAGGTGCAAAATGGTGCTTTGGTGGCTGGAATATGATGCAGGAAGTTCTGAGCAGATAGCACTCAAAATCTTGAGCTTTCTTAATGTAAAACATCCACGTAACTGTCAGCCTCCTTGTACTCCCACAAGCTCACCAATAACATCTCTGCTCCTGTGGGAAAGGTGGTTTTCTTGGGCAAACTCTGTGACTTCCCTCTGCCTGCTGCTGTCTGGGACACAACAAAACAATCGCACATGTTTAAAAATCAGGCAGTGAGCCTTGCAAAACCAAGAAGCTGTCTCAGAAATTACTGTTAATATGCATGTAAAAATAGGGTTTCCTAATTTTCTTGATTTGGACTCACAGGTGTGGGATTTTTTTTTTTTATTTCTTCCCCCCACCCATTTAAGATAAAAAAAAAATTTGTTTCGGAAAAAAAGATATGCAGGAATTTTTTAAAAATACATCAAATATTTTGGGTATTTCCAGGAAAATAGCAAGCATTGGCAATACAGCTAGCAAAAAAAAAAAATGGAATTACCATTTCTGGACATATTTTGACATGTTCAAGCTTGTTTCCATTACAAATCAGAACAAAATTTAAATAGCTTAAATTTCATGGTATTTCATACCAAGAAGAAAAACACCTCTTTTTTCAGACAGTGAAATCAGTGTTTTGATAATATTCTCATGTAATTAAGTAAAGCTTGTACTAGTGTAGTAGAATAGTTAACTGGGATAAAATAGCTAATGATCAAAGGAGACAGAGACTGTCTCCCAGAGAAGTTTCATCCAATACTTAAGCAGATGTCGGGGCAGCACCTCTGAGGTTACTTTCTCTCTTGTTTGAGTAAGGGGTGAGCTTCTATGCCATCCTATGTCCCACCTGCCATATCCCCACCTTCCTCCCTGGCCTGCTAAGATCCTATTCCTTGCCCTGACCTGCATGGAAAACTCTCCCCATCCTGTGCTGCAGCTGTGCCTCCATCAACCCCGGCCATTCATGGGGACTAAGGATGTGGCAAACAATCATTTAGGGATTTGGGGCTATTGTGTTAGGAGGGTAACATTTGATTTTGCTGCAGTGCTGGTCTGGGCAAAGTGCTCTCCTGTAGACCTACAGCCCAGGATTTGATGTATGCCAGTCAGGCTTGTGACTGCTGCCTCTGATGCCATTCTCAAGGCATACATGAGTCTGACCAGGGGTCCCAGCACCTTTCCTTTGGCTCTGGTGCTTCAATAGAATCAGCATTTCTTCAGGCCGTGAACAGCAAACCCTCCACAAAACCCTTTACCACGTTCCCACCTTCTGCTGCTGCTCACTTCCCAGAGCTAGCAGTGAATTGATCTCTGAGGAGCCCAGGTTGCAGACTGTCCCAGAGCAGGCAAAGGTTTTCTTTGGCAAGAAACAAAAAAGCTTTCTGCACAGGGCCCCGCGTGGCTGAGCGCAGCCAAGGGCTGCATTGTCCTGCAGTGCAGCTGAGGAGAGTCTCTTTTGTCTAAACAGGTTTGTAAATCAAATACTGCTTTATTCATGTTTACTCTCACTGTAGCTTCATCATTCCTGAAAATCATACTCAGCTCCAAAGTTTGCTCATAAACTTCCCAGAAAAGCTATGTACTGCATTGTGAAAAAGCAGTGTATGTTTTCAACCAAATAATGCAAAGATAAAGCAGGATCTAGTCAGTGAAAAGCAAGGCCTAGTTGGTAAAAAGAAGGATCTAGTCAGTAATGACAGCATTCCAAACACCTCCAAGATACAAAGGGCCCTGTAACATGACTTTCTGGTAACATTGTCATGGGTCTTATTTAGGAAATGGCAGGGGATGATGATAATTCTCCTCCTCCAGGGCCATCCTGGTACAGGATATGCTCCCAAGCAAGTCCTGAAAGGACATTCTCCAAAGGATCCTCACTAAAGGGCCTCTCACATCTTGCCAGGATGGTTCTGCCTGTGGCTGGAAAGCCAACTGGGGCATGCAGGATCTGCCCCTTGCTAGTGGTCCATGCATGAACATCTGTGTAAATCTGCTCACGTACACAAGGGGCCTTCCCACAGCTATCAGGTTTTGTGCCACAGGGTCTTACCTGAAGATTAGCATTTAAATCAATTGTTGCTCATAAAACCATTTATAACATAGAAAGCATGCTTCACTTGCCCTTTAAGAAATCACTAAAGCCACATTACTGTTACTATTTTTCCTAAATAAAAATAAATTTTCTATCTTGCCCTGCCTGGTATTACTAGTAAACAAGGACGGCTAATGAGTGCTTTCCTGATAAGAGACAGCCCTTGTTAAATAAGCACTAAAAACACTCCTATCTAGACCACAGCTGCATCTGCTACAGCACAGGGCTCTTTTCATCTGGGATCCAAACCCTGCATGCCTCGGCGAGACGAGACTCACTCTGCTGTTGGGTGGCACTTTGCTGGACTAAGAACTGATTTGCCCACATGTTTGTCAAAGGCTGATCCTCAGCAGGTGGCATTTATTTGAAACCGGACATGGCAGGTGGTTTCAGCCTAGAAACACATTTTTGCACAGATTCCAATTAAGTGTTTATAAGCTATTGGTTATATAAAACTGAAATCAGTGATGTTGGCAAGTCTTCTGTACTTTCTCTGTGTGCTAACAACTCAGCTTAACTTTTGTTTGTTGTTGTGAGGCTTTCAAGTGTGTGTCAAATATTAACATTTTAATTTGCAAGGAAATTAGTAGTTGGAAAACTATAATCCCTTACAAGTATGCATGCACACACACACGTGGACACACTCAGTCCATTAAAATTACTTATGTTATTAAGTTTGTAATACATTCTCAATGTGGAATGGCACATGCTGAATCACTGAGGTATTTGACAAAGATCTGTTTAAAGGGTTACTCTGGGGGCCCCAAATTCCATTTTTAAAAACAAGGCCCTATTGAACCTAATCAATGGCTTTTCTGTGATTCCACCCCCTTCCCGTCCCCCAGCAACTTTAATTAAGAGCTTTTGGGCAACTTTAAAGGTTGCTATGTAATATTTTTAGCTATAGCTGTGAATTGCTATGGAAGAGCACGAAAACATACCTCCGTAGATCTTTGTGCCTCCCTCCTCAGGAGCGGCTGTGAACCTTTCCCTTGCACGTGGGCCGTGGCTGGCATGGGTTTCTCCAGACCCAGCTGGAGGAGCAGGCACGTTCGGCTGTCACTGCCGACAGGCAGGGGACATTCCACTCCAGGTTTATACAGGGAAGGTCAGTGCCAGATCTGGTACTGCCAAAGCATCTCAGGACAGCAGTGATAGTTTTGGCAGGCAGGAGCCCCAGCCCTGAGGGTATAACGTGGCCACTCGAGGCCAGACTGCAGACAACAGCCTTCACCAGCTGCGAGGCTGGCAGGAGCAGGTTCAGCTCTTGTGCTGAGCAGGCCAAGAGTCTCCTTTTGTTTGCTTACTTTTTAATCAGGGTTTTTTGTGCTATATGTAAAGGAAGTAAAGGGACTGGTGGGCTTGTTGGGTTGGGGTTTTTTTCAGGATAAATTGTCATATCCATTCCTTTTTTCGAATTTTTTCCTGGTATTCTTTGAATGAGGAATGGGACCATACCGCCAGGACAAAGAGACTTGGCCAGCATGCCAAAACTGCAATTACAGCTAAATGAAAAAAGTAAGAATGAAATGTATTTTATTCATTTCAGCTGTTATGTCTTAATGCAAAGAAATCACTTTGCACAGTTCTGTAACTGACACCAATTTCTAATCTCCAATACTATTAACTTCTAAATCTCCGTTATAAAGAATATTGGCAGAATACCAGAGACTAGTGCAGCTAAATAAACTTAGTTGGATCTGGTGTTTTATTTTCTTTTTTCCTGAAATGCTGAAAAAATCATTAAACTATTTTGTTAATTGCTGATAACATTTTGATTGGTTGGATTTCCTCTCTTGGCTGCAATAGACACATTCCTGGAGCATGACATGACTTTGCCTTTGGGACAAACAAAAAAAAAAAGAAAGCAAGAGAGACCATTTTTTGAAATGACAAAATGTATTGTTATAGGATTAGAGGCAGGATAGCTCCAGGATTATGCTGTATCACTAACTCAATTTAAGAGGCCTATGAACTGAAACTAAATATTGAATAGCTGTAGGGAAAGAGCATTGTTAAGGGGTAATATCTGTGTGAAAACTTGGTTGTTTCATCTCAGCTGGATTGAAACAGTTTTTTGACAACTCAGAGACCCTCTCATACAAGCTAGAAAACCTTAAAACATTTATTTCTCTCTACCACTTCACTAAAATGGCACTGGAAAACCAATCCAAGTCTCAGATGTGCAAAAATAAATATTAACTAAAAACAACCTTGACAGAAATGTTTCTACAAGTCAGTGATGGGCTTTGAGCGAGGCTCCTGCCTTGACATCATCATTCCAAGGGAATCTGCAAAGCTGTCTCCTGCTAACCTTGACCTTAGTGATGTTCTAAACCAATGTAGCATCACTTTGACGCTACAGGATTTAATTGGGAGCTTAAACAGATAGCATTGATCTGTGCCAAGTGGGACAGTGGAAGTAATTACCAGATTTAGATATTCTGGCATTGTGGACAGAATTTCTTAAGCACAGGAAATGAATTATAGCAGAATATCCTTAGACTCAAAAATTATTGGCAGGGAGGAAGGGAAGAACAATGCAGCCTTGGTTACATGCTGATGAGCTTTGGCTGATTTGCTGTGTTACCATTTTAGTCTGTGTGTGGCTATTTAATTTTTTTTCCTCAAGAGAGCTGAAGTTCTAACACCATCTAAGTCAGAGCTTGGAGTTTTTTCATTTTGCGTCCAAAGAACAGTTGGGTTCACAGAGGACTGAACAAAGGGAGAATATCAAGAAAATATGGGTTGCTCTTACTGGAGCGTAGGATCTTCCATGAATAAGAGCTTCTTGTGATATTAAAATGGGTTATAAAAACCCCTTCTTCTGTTTCTGATTTTGCAGCCTGGCTGTACCTGTGTCCCGGTGCCTTTCAATAAATTCAGTGTTCATGAAAAACTCTTGACTCTGAAGCCATAGGGACAAACATATGGATTCACCTCACCAAATCTGAGACATTTGCATGAGATTCCTTGGCGAGGAGTGTGACACCAAAGGCTCCTTCAGTAATCCCTGCAGACAGACCAGCACATCCCTTCCTTTCATGGGCTGAGTTGCCCTCTAACAGAGCATCCATTTAGCAGGCAAGTCTCTTAACAGGCTTATTACCTAGGTACCAAAGTCAAGACCTTAAAGTGGCTGCAGAGAACATGAGCCTGAGCCATTGGACAGAGCAGACAGACAAAGGAGTATGTGCCAAGGGGCCCAATGGCTGAGTATTTTCACCATGGCTCTCGTGGCTACCAGCAGGGCTAGCAATATTGGTCAAACACTGCAGACCCATGACATGCTCAGAAAGGAGATAAGATTGCATCACCTTTACCAGATGTCACAAATGGATCTCAGATGGTAATTTTCTACTGTACGTACTGCCATCTTAAGCAAAATATGATCCAAAAGAACAGGCTCTGTATGCCATTATCAATCCCCTAAGCCTGTTGTCTTACCAGCTGTGACATCATTAGCTGCACATCTGTCTCTAAACCAAAGGTGGTTTTCTAGCCTAACTCTTATCCCACGTCCACTCTGAATAAGCTCTGAATAAAAGACACTTGTTAAAGTTCAGCTGTAGCAGGGGCTACATCAAGAGACGGCAGATGGGCAGGCCCAAGCCTCTCTCACTGAATACAAAGATATATGGCCTATTGTCTCCTTATGGCTCATGTGATACCCTTGATAAGAAGAATGTAAGTGTCTGGCAGCCATACAGAGTGAAATCTATACCCGAGGAATGTATATAAGTCAACTTCTACTTAAGCCTTAAATGATGGGTATATGTATAATAGCAGTCAGTGAAGAAGCACTGAGAAAATGTGAGGTTTTCAAGTTCAGTGGCCTAAACTGATGGGAGAAGAGCAAGTCAGAATTGATCTGAAAAAAATATCTGAAAGGAGTTTAAATCAACTAGAAATATTTTTTCATCTGGCATTTTAACAAAAAAATGAGATTCCAAAAAAGATGAAAAGGAGGAAAAGATGGCTCATACTGTGCGTTAGCTTACCAGTTTATTATAAGACCAATAACTACACACTTTTCCCCCTACTACTTCTAACCATCATGAATTTTATGCCCCTGATTGTAAGGCTCAGAAGTACTGGTGTGTCTACACCTGCATTCAGCCCCATTGAAACTGCTAAAAAAAAATGCCAAATCTCACAAAAAAAGCCTATCTGAGGTTGCACTGGAAAATATACAGGTCTTTTTTACCTTGAGCTAGATGGCATGCCACCAAACAGAAGAAAGAAAAAAATTATCTCTACTGGCACCATATTCACAGGAGGGAAGGTCTCTCTCAGCCAGACACTGCACAGTGCTGGAGCCTCCTGCATCCTCGTGCTCCCTTTGATAAGCAGAGGGAGTCAATGAGAGCCAAATCCCGACACAGCGATGGCCCTTGCTCCCCTATAGTGACAAGCCCTTTGAAGGTTAATTCAACTTCAGCATAGAGAAAAGAAGCAGAAGTGACCTATATTCCCTATAGAGAGAGTTCTGGACATGTCTGGGTGATACCTGCAGACTCACTGGTGGGGTCCCCCTGTGCCAAAAGTCAGCGTATTCTCCCATTCATGCATTTGCTTTGCAAGAAACAGCGGGGACCATGCTGTGAACTGCAAAAGCACAGGCTGGCTACTGTTTGTGTGGCCTCATCCCACCCCTGTTCCAGAGCACAAATAAGGAATTTTTACTCTTTAACAGGGTCAGGAGTACTCTATAATCCAAGCAACTTCATAATGAACAAGCTCTCATTTAGTGTGAGGCCTTATTCATTGCACGCCTTACTTGCAGCATACTGTTAAAGCAGCCACGATGCTGCCCTGACTCTGTTTTGGTTTTGGACTAAATACAGTACAGTAAGTCAAACATTATTGGTCACAATGGTAATGCAGAGTGTATATAGTGTGCTTTTATTGCTGCAAGGCATAGCTGAAATATTTACACAGAATATATGAAATAACAACAAGATTCATGTTCTGTTCCTTATTTGTAAGGTATTTTATTAAAAAGAATCTGAATCTGAAGTTCATAAATAATATATTAATATCACTTATTTCCAGATACTAGTTCCAGCTTGTTGATTTTAATAGACAAGTATAACACTTCAAATGTGGAAACACAGTGGGTAATATTTATATGAAATCTCCAAGAACCGTGGTATTTTGCTCATGTGGAATATCATGGCATTTTGCCTGGATCAAGTAACCAGCAGATTAGCACATTAACACTTTTAAGAAACATGCGTGTAATCCACTCTGAATGTGGTCTTTGACTCCTGGTAGGAATACCTAATGATTTTCAAATTGACGCGTTACTTTATAAAGCAAGTCAAATAAACAGGAATTGCAGAGCAGCTTTGGTTGGGGTGGATGGCATAAGCACACACATGTTATCAACAGAGGAGACAGGATCAACTCTACAGCCACGGAAGGATTTGCAGTATTTACAGAGATGCAGGAGAAGCATCCTTTCTTTTTAAAGCTTTATGGCTTTATGGCTCTATGGCTCTATGTGAGTGGGTAAGCAGATATAAACTGCTCCTGCTCATTCAAAGTCAGTCACCAGTTTCAGGTGACAGACTAACAACAGATCTCTAAGGCTGACCAAAGCCAGTAAAGCCTGCAAAAGCCACCACCGTTGCCAATTATGAAGGTCCCACTCCAGTTTGCAGCTAGAGGAGGATCTCCACAAGACAGCCAGCCATGTTCAGGCTGCCACAGGCTCCATCCTAACCAGGAATTAAGAAGGAGAAGAGCAAGAGGCACAAGGGTTGTCAGTCCTCTGTTACTTGGCCAAGGATGTGTGCCTTCAAAGCTGTACTCCAGCACAGACTCTTCACGTGGTTTTGGTCACACTGCCAGTCTCCCTGCACTGCTTTTCCCACTTCCCACAGAGAAAAAACCATCCTTCCCTTCATGGGATCTGCTGCTGACTGCAGTGGTGTGCTTGTGGTGATGAACTGCTCCACATGTGCAAAGTCCTGGTTGCGTGGAATGCACATGCAGACTCGGTGGTAGGGTAGCTCAGGGCTCTGACTAATTTCAACAGCCATATAGAAGAGAAAAACCCTTCTACTTCCAGGGTGCTTTCGGTGTGCTGTAGCAACTGAGTACAACTTCTGCTGCAGGAGACAGCAGGGAAAACCCAACAGTCCCCCTCCCACAAAAGAAGCAGCAGAGTCCAGGCTGCATGCCAAGGAATCCTATCACTAGCCTTATAAAAAACTCACCAGGGCCACCTCAAAAACAATAGTGAAGTCATGCTTGGCTGCAGTTGGTTATGGTTTGAGAGGGAGACCACGAACAGGTCTCCCAGAACTATTGTGGCTGGCTCCATTTCCTGCTAACTCAATTCATCACACTTGTTCTCTCCTTCCTGGAGACAACTTTTATAACACCATTAATGTATTTAGAGAGTGTCCCTGCTTTTCTTAAGACCAGATATGGCTGCCACAGGTCATAGCAATCAGGGCTGTTCTTTGGAAGTGACTCCACAGAAGTTAATGGTACAAATCAAGAGATTGTTCACGAAGGAAAAGTTTAGGATCTCACCCTTCATCCTGCTGAGGGCTGATGCTCTCCTTGCTTCTGCACTAGAGAATCAAGAATAAGCACAGTTTCGGGATATCCAAACAAAAGGTACAATATCCTTGCTAGACCCTGCACCCAAGATTTAAAATATGTATGGATTCAGTATGGTTTCAACTTTGGCTAAAATAACCTGGCTAAGAATATCCAAACATGGACATTTGCAGAATGAAAGAATTTTAGAAAAAGAAATTCCGGGATTTGAAAAAGAGAGAGACTTGCCGTAATTGAAAGAGTCAAATCAAACTATCTTTTAAAGCTAAAAAGCAAATTAAAAAACTGCTCCCCCCTCTGCCAATCTGGACACAGGAAGGATTTTTCCTCTGAGTTGAAGTCATCTGTTGAAAAAAAATATATAGTGGGAAATATTAAAGTCTTAATCATGAAGAGCCGACTTGGAAGGCTCATTTAGAAAGCAGTTCAGATGTCAATGAGCAACAATTGCTGTGAACCAAGTACATACTGAGCACACTATTAACATCTTGTCAAAACTCGTGGGTATACAACATCAGCAAAGGAGAAACAGTTCTGAGTAAAGCTCCAGTGTCAGGACAGGACGAGGTTTGGTGGACTATTAAAAACCCAAACCAACCTCCCCCTACTTAAGCTCACACAAAAGCCCAGATTTTTGGAACGTCATGCTGGAGTCAGGCCTTTCCCTCCCCACTGACAGCCAAAGCTATTTTTGAATTTGGGTTAGATTTACTGGCTAGGCTCCAGCCAAAAAGTTTAGGGGGGGTGTGGGGAAATCATTGGGAAAAGTCATAAGACTTTGCCTATTTCAGAAACAAAAGGTTTCAATTTTTTGGGCTGGGTTCACAAGAGGATTTGGGAGCTGACCACTTTCAGATGTGCATGCTGCGGAGGGGTGATTACACGCCTGCAGCTCCCAGCTCTGGCACCCCAGGAATGGGGATCAGAGCAATGCTTGCCATCCCTGTGCTTTTATATTGGCACCCTCCACAGAGGCAGCCAGATCTGAAAGTGTTTGAGCAGGCAATTTAGAGCAGCATGCTGAAACTGGCCATGCACGAGCCTTGTTTAGAATAGCAGAGCTGCCTTCGCGTGAGGCCTTTCTCAATTCCGTTTAAAATTGGCTTCTAAACTAAATATAGCCAATAAAAGATAGGGGGGAACAAGGATGTGCTTTGCTGAGTGTATGGGGATCCCCACCCCTGAGGCCAGAAAGGACACAGCTTGATCTCTCCAAAAGTTCTGTATTTTTTAATCCATACTTTTAAAGCAAAGCAAGTACTTCTGCAGAGTGTCCTGTGGAGGCTTTCACCTTTTCACTCCCTCCAGAGACTTCTTTGTAAGTTCTTTCATTCAGAAAATGTGGATGTTTGGGCTTGCCCAGTCAAAGGGCAGTAAGTGAGGCAGCCACCAGGAGAACCCTCACATAAAGCTGCCTTTCATCCATACACTTAAACGGTCTTCACCACACAGCAACTGAGTCTCCTGCAGTCATTGCTAGATTTCATCCTCACAAGACCATTTATAAGATAAATATGTTTTCTGCTTTTATCAATGCCAGACAGAAGCAGCAGGTGGAGGGAGTGTCTTGGTAAAGGTCATGGAGGATAATCCCAGTCGAAGCATGGGGGAATCTGGGTTTTCCAGGTCCCATCAGCTCCTAGGACATCTCTCTTCCATCAGATAGTCACTGGGGAGGAAACAAGGTCAGCAGCAGTCATGAAGAAAAGATCTGAGCACAGCAAAACCTGGGGCTGACCCAGGAGAGAATGAAGCAAAAAGCAGCATGTTTATTTGTATGCCAAGGCTGTTTAACAACGCTGCATCTCCAGATGCACTGAGGTTTCCTCACTGCTCTTAAAGGACAGCTTGACTGCGAAGTGTGACTGCAAATTCGGCACTTTCCTCAAAAGGTCCCCATGTAGAAGTCAGAACCTGGAAGAGAGCAATTCCCATTTTGATGGGAAAGGGCTGCTCTTCAGTCACAGGACAAGGACACTAAATAAATCACTGCGATTGATCAAGAGCTAAAAAGCCCAGTCAGCTCAGCTTTCTGGTCTTATGTTCTCACACAGTCCTTTGTGCACACATCACCTTGTCTCTTCCCTGACTTCCATCTAACCATGGCCACGAAGCCAACACTTTCTGCCCAGTGGGGTCCCTGATCCTCCTCAGCAGCCCCCACTGCCATGCTACATGTCACAGGTAACAGTCAGTTGGCAGGCAAGGAAGTCCCCCAGTCTCTGAATACTTTTGGGTGGTTATGGAGCTGATGGGGTGGAGGCCACAGAGTGAGGAAGAACCCCTTGTCTCCACAAAACCAGGACAATATCTTAAAAAAGACTGATGGAAAGGTGTGTTTTTCAGCTATGAACTCTGCAAGATAACCTTGAAAACTATTGAGACACAAGAAGGCTTTGGTCCTACAAAACCTTAGAAAAGTTGGTTACAAACACAGGAGCCTCTCAGGTGACACCAGGCACATGCTTAGAACACCATGGGATCACAACCCCGTACAGAAGGACAGTGAGCACCTTGTGGCCTTCGTCTGTCATATCTGTATGAAATATTTGGGTTTTCCACTGGGAAGCAGAAGGAATAAAACCGAACAAGCATCCACCAGCTAAGGACACGTAACTACATAGCATGTGCTCTCCAGGGCTGTTCAGAGGCAGCTTTTCCAGCCTTCTTGTGCTATTTCAACACCTCTGCTCAGCCTCATTTTCCTGCCAAAGTGTTACACTCAAACAAAAGCTCCTTTAAACCCCACAAGCTTAAAATTAGGTCATGCATGTGCCAGAAATAATTTTGAAATATCCTCATTACCTTTCTGCTTCTTCCTAGAGTATTTTACTATTTGTTTGGGACAGAGGGAATGGAGCTGCACTAGCTATTTTTTTCCCCAACAATGTTTGCATAGAAGCGTTAGAGAAGTCATGCAGTTTGAAAGCCTAAAGTCTATTTCACGGTCTAAAAAGAACATAAATCTTTCAAACAAATCCCTCTTAGCCCAACAGAGATTCCACGGCTGAATTTTTTTTATTTCACCCAGCACAAAGCAGTAGGCACCCTGAAAGCTGCATACATCAAGAAAAGCTGTTTTAATGATGTGTGTGTCTAACGCAGGTCTTCCTAGTCAGTCTCCTCTTTCCCTGCTTAGCACGCTCACTGAGCTGAGATAACTTTTGGTTTGATTCTTGATTACAGAGTTACACTGCTTAATTGTACCCACTTTAACTTCAGATTTGCTGTAAGCAAAAATAAGCAACAATTATCTATAGGTCTTTGCAAAAAGATGACAGAGTTAAGGAGCCTTAATTCAATATCCATCTTCAGAGGTTTATAACTGAATCCATACTTGAATTTAAATACCAAATAATCTGCTGATTATTATGCATAGTTTTCAGTCAGTGTAACAAAAACATGATGTTGCAGTCATGCTGTGAGCTCTGTAGCTAGGTTTCCTTGTTTATATTAACAGCTGTAAACACAGTCTAACTCAGCCTTGATTTAAACACAGATTTCCCATACTTTCAAGAATTCACCACATTGTGAAAGCTACAATTTCAGAACTTTTCTCACGTGCATATTGATTATGCCCAGGAACAGCCTGCAATGCTACACATGCACTTGCAATGACCCATTTTAGAGACTCTGCATTAAAAGGGCCAGTTTTTCACCTTCATTAAAAAGTAAAACCATCTTTGTGAATGTTTGTGTATAAACTTGCCCCTGCATCTCCTGAATACAGCCTGCAACCTTCTACATAAGGTACTTTCACTGTACTGCATCGAGGTTCTGCATGTTCATCCCTCCATTTAAAAATACAGGTTGTAAAAACCTCCCAAGGCCATTTTAATCAGTGAAAAATATTTTAATCAGTCAGAAATGGATTTTAGTGCAAAGTTTTATATTCCTGCTTTTTAATAAGAGCATTGGAAAAGCTGAGCTTTTGGAAAGTGACACTGCCTGCACAAAGGACTCTTGAGCTCTTTTCTTCAAGAGTATGGTGAGAAGCAAGCTCCATTTAAGTGGAAAGTCAGGTGAAGCAAACAAAACCTGCTAGGAACATTTTGTAATATTTCTGCCTTGACAGGGGCAGGAGCATGTCATTCTAATGGGTTCCTCTGACACAGATTAGATCTCCCAGTCTGTGAATGCTGAGCAAAGTCAACCAGCAGTGCAAAGCAATGTTGAGGGACAGGCAGGTGGGAATCCATCCCTACTGGAGGAAAACTCCCCAGTCGTACAGAGCTGCTACAGCAATTTACCATCACAAGGGCTTCCATCCACTGTGTCTTGCATGGAGAGAGAAGGTAAGGGAGAAAGAGGGGCTTATGTCTGATATTTCAGGGTCCATCACCCCTACCAGAAGAGCTTTTGGAATCACATTGCTCTACCATGAGCTAGGAACGTTCCTGGCAAAGTCGATGCCATGTCTCCACTAGTAGTTTCACCACTGTTGACCAAATTTCACTATTACACCTCTCCTCCCACCAATCTGTGCCTGGAAAACCTGATTTAGACCATCACAGACCATGTGCAACTTTGTCATGGTGCATATGGTCCAAGGAAATACATCTCTGGACCAAGAGGGCCAAAGTGCAAGACTGATCTCATGACTGCACTCATCTATGACCAGTGGCGAAGCCTCAGACTCCCATTCAGATCCTGTACTCACACAGAGGTGAGCACAACACTGACCACCCACATTCCACCAGCTTTGCTCCTCCTAAGCATGAAGGGCAGGCTCAGGGGTCCAAGCTGGAACTAAGTTAGGGCCAATGATAAGTGCACAACTTAGAATCCAAGCACTTTGGTCTGCTCTGAGGCTGGCTCTCTGTCAGGATGCACTCCAGAGTCTTACTGCATTTCTCACTGTCTGTTCCAGGGAGTGAGGGCTGCTGGAGAAGCACACAATATAACTCATATAGAACTCCAGAACGTCTCGTGGAGAACTCTGGATCCACTCCTCTGTAGACTAGCACAGGTTAAGCAACCTCCTACTTCAGTATTTAGGTCTCATGCTAAATACTGTCTCTTCTACCCCCTCCCCTTCAATGATTTGAAGTACACTTGTCCAAAACTTCATTTTTTCCCCTTTGAAGTCACATAGGAATGAGATCTGCCAAGTGCCTAGTCTAGCCATAGTGGTGATGCTAAAATATAAGCCTGGATTTTCAAAGGATCCAAAAGGAGTTTATCCAGGCCATTCCACATCATCCTTTGCAAGTTATTTTTACATGTCTGAGATCTCATTCAACTTGCTTGGCTTCTCAGAGGACAATTAAAAACAATACGTAGCAGATGGGAGAGGTAAGACAAACAGAGGTTAAATGACTTGCCTGAGGCTGGTAGAGTCTAGCAGAATGGGCGACAGAAGTCCTGGGTATTAATTAGTTAATATTTGTACAATGCTAAGAAAATATATAGCCCTATATAAGTATTATTGTAAGGTGGCCCCTGCAGTTTGGAGAAGCAGAGGGCAACAGTGCACAGGCAAGTGCAAATATCTTTTCTTGTCTTGTGGCATTTTGGTCATGCTGGGGTCTGGGAGGAACAGAGCATTCCCAGGACATATGAGAGAGGGAATGAGAAAGCCCAGGGAAAGAGATCCCACTCCAGCGATGCTGTTGTGCACCCCCAGGCTGCTCTCCACACACTAAGTCCAGGATCAGCTGTTTGCGCTTTCCATTGAGACCAGTAAACCTGTGAGGTGCAATCAAATCGGGCTACATAGTCAGCTGCCTTCAGCAGAAACCCTGGAATTGAATTTGAGATATTTGGGGGTGTTCACAGCAGTAAGAGGTGCAAATCTCTCTGAAGTGCCACAGGACCCACATGCCACACTGCTCTGTGGTCTACTGAAATCCCAGGAGGAAGGTCAGGCCCATCTGTATTAAAGAAGGATCTATGGGAAAGGAGGAAAGGGTCACAGTGTCAGATTTCTCCTTTTTTTCCCACCTCTCTGGGGCATTCATCCTGCTCCCATGACTTCAGATCTGATTTCTTCAGATGCCTTTTTCAGTCCAGCTTCCCTTCACACCATCACACATCCCAGCCTCCTGCTCTGAGCCTCCTCCAGACTCCAGTATCAGCCTGAACAAAACATGCATCAGTTTTTCTCTGGGACAGCTCTCAATCTCCAGTGTTTTTAACATGATTTTGCTATGCAATTTCAAGAGTGGTGAGACTTTTTGGCCATTTCCCTTTTTTCTCTTGGCTAGAATACAGGAATATTACCTAAGTTGTGATGTACTTTCCTCTGCAATTTTTAAATCATTCAGACTTCCCATGCAGTCTACTAAAACTTTCATCCAGTTTTCATCACCTCACATCTTCATTATCAGGACCTGCAATTTCTTTTCCCATCAGTTTAGCTCAGACTTGACTGAAATGCAAAATTTCCAGCTGAAAATTCCAATGTTTGTTTTAATCCAAAACAGGACAAATGGCTCAAATTTTAAAAGCACCTCTTCAGAAACACTAATATTTGAAGTTCCACATAATTAGGCAAAACTTTCCAGCATTTCTAGCTGCTAAATTCTAAATGTTGAATTTTTTTTAAATTTACTTGGCAGGCTTTATTTAGAGCAGGATCAATGTCAGGCTGCATTACCTTTCCATTGCAGATTCTGCTTGCTCTGTGTCAAAATCCATAGGAAAATACACTTCAGTGTCACGTGGTCTTTACTGCCTCTGCTGCATGGTACAGTGGGAAGAGCATGCAGTGTGCACTGTTAGAAATGTATATGGTATAGCGAGGGACCTGACCCAGAAAGGAACAGAGAGCAGAGCTTTGTGGCTGCCCTCAGCTCCCACCAGGCTCCAAAAGGATGCTCCTTTCTCTACCATGCAGCCTGGTGTCCTGGTGTGCTGACTGCAGATTACATAACAGGAGATGTGTGCCCCACATCCCATTCTCTTTCCCTAAGTGATACACCATGCTTCTGTCTGCACTTTTTTTAAGTGAAATGGTTTGCATCGTTTTAATTTAAAAAAATAAAATCAATTTGATCAAGATAACTTTAAATTAAGCCTTTTCTTTTTGGTACAGAAAACGTCCATTGCTGAGAAGCTGTGTCCTCAACTGTAAAATCATCCTGATAAAAACGTTCCATAGCCTCCAGTACAGCTGCCAGAACCATTATTTTTGCTACTGCTCTAATCTGAGCAACCTGATGCCTCTTTGGGTTCTTCAATTTCCTTCTTTACTGTTAAACCCTCTTCCCCATAAAACCCTTAAACTGTCTCTCTTGTCCTGCATGTCACCCACTGCAGCCTTCCTTGTGCTAGGCAACCTCCTTGTGATTCCCCAGCCCAAACCACCTGCAAAGCCACCCAAACCTCTATTCCTGGCTGAAAAACCTTTATGTTATTTAGTGGCAATTAAAGAAAAACAGAAAATTACTGCTTTCGAGAAGGCTGTCAACAGTTTCAACCAGTATTCTGAAATGGTTGGAGAAAAAAAGGTAACAAAACATGAATACATTTTTTTACTCAATTCTTACCAATATTTAAAATGTTCAACAACGTTTTTGATTGCCAAAAATTGATGGACTGTTCTTCAGACTGTTTTAAAAGCATTAAGTATGCGGTTGAGTTTGTGGTTTGAAGACTTTTGGAGCTTTTCCTCATCAGAACTGCAATTTCCAATAAGAAATATAAAAATAATATGACATGCAAGCCAATAAAAACACAAACATAAAAATAAAATCTACAAAATACAGTCCTTTCAGCCAGGTCTGCTCTCCTTTTCCAAATCCCATGTCAAAACTTTGCTTCAACAGCTACAAGGAATTGGCAAATTAACAAATACCAAGGCAAGTCAGGAAGCAGTGCTTCTAAGTGACTCTGAAGTATCCCATTCTGATCATAATTAATGAACATGGCCAAAAAACCACGTTGCTGAGACCCTCCAAGGTCACCCCCACAACTTCTTTTAATTTCTTACAGTCATATGCTGTATTCTTGTCATGCATGTGATCTTGGGTCCTCTGGATTCCAAAAGCTCCTGGTGAAACATCCTCTTTAAGACCGTGGTCTCTACGTTTGGCAGGTCCTATCTGACCTGCAATCAAGGAGCATCATTCTTTGATGTCAGGAAGCTCAAGCTCAGTGGCTGCAGTTGGGCTTTGATTCTGTGCTGGGCTGCACACACCCGAGGAATGCCAAGCACCCTCAATCTCATTAACTTCAGTGGGAATTAGAGAGCTCAGCTGTATTTAATATTCCACAAGGTCAGACTCTGAAAACTGTATTAGCATTCTCAGTTCCCAGTAGGATGAAATTTAGCAAAGCCTTTGGATTGAAATTTAACTGTAAACATGTGAACACTCCCCCTGATTTCAATATGACTATTCTCATGCTTAAAGTTAAGCATATGCCTAAGTTATGTGCTCATTTTGGGCCAAAAACTACTGTTTTCAAGGGCTACACAAGTTCACAATAGACAAACTGCTGGTCTATAATGCCAGTTGCATAATCTAGTTTTTCCTTTATCATAAAGGCTGACACAAGATTGTCTTTTTAAAATGGAGCAGCTACTCTGAAGAAGATGGGGCATTCTGGTGAAACACTGAGTATTTCTCTAAAGTTACTAATCTACTATTATTATTGTTATTATTACTGTATTCCTATGTGAATGCAGGAAAAGCACCTATCCCAGACTCCAAACTTTTGCTGTTCCTAAAAGAATATAAGCCACACAGCAAAGAATAACAAACTCTCTCTACATGACAGCAAACATCAGTCAAGTAACAGATAAAAATATCCCACCCTCCCCAGAGACCCTCAGCCTCTTGTACATCTGAACCCTTCCAGGGGCACTCAAAAACAGAAGCATCTTATGGTGCACTCTGAAAGTCCTCACCTTTCACCACTCCAGGGGCCAGGGAAGTCTGTGGGCTTCTGAAGTAGGATGGGCTGGCATGTCTCCTTTTCTGAATTAGGAGGGGGCTTCTCCCTTAAAATGATGCTGGCCCTCAGGAGACAGTATCTTGGCTAGCTCATGGCAAGGGACAGATGTGGCTCTCAAGCAAATTCCTTCACCCAGAGAAGCATCAGGGGATGTGGAGCCTGCTGTGATGGCTCTTCTCCTCTGAAAGCAAAATGCTCCTTCCTCTGGGAGCACACTGGGGGCTCAGAAGCCAAGGGACAGAGGGGCTTCCCAGGAAATCTGTTAGGGCACAGAAAAAAGCCTGTAACTGTGCATCACTCTGCATTTTGGGATCCATTAAGGCTCCTATTATATCCCGCAGAGTGGAAGGACACAAAACAAACCAAACCCCCACTCAGAGGCCAGGAGGAAGGGAAGAGCTTTTGGGGCTCATTTTTCACCCAGACCCCTCAAGTGTAAGCAGCTCACGGCACTGGAGCAGCACAGAGGAAGGGGAAGCAGCACAGAGGAGGAAAAAGCAGAGTATGGTTCTCACTCCTCCACTGTGCAAACAGGGGCCAAGCCAGGACTTGCTGATGTGCCTCCAGGCCAGCTCCATGCTGAGGCTGCCTCCCCTGGACTTACTTTCCCCCTTTAGCAGCAGATTCTCACTCTGGCTTGCTATATCAAACTCTGGCTTCTCCATAACTCCACTATCTACGACACTTACAGTGCAATTAACTGGCTGCTGCAAAGGCACCATAAAAGGCACCATAAAGGCAGAACAAGGACACATTTAAGATGGGACAACTGCACATGGGCATAAGCCCAGAACCTGCTACTCTCAGTCTGCACCTCCCTTTTTTGACATCTTTCACAATGATTTCATCACACAGTTTTTGGCATGTGTGCAGCTACTGGACTGACAAGATGGCTTGTTGTGGTATTTTCTTGGGTGAGGCTGATTAGGAAATGTCCCCTACCTTTGCTTCAAGCTCTTGTAGAAGAATTATAAAATCAACGCAACAGCATAGCCAAAATCCATAATGCCAAACAAATCTCTCTTGGCACCCTAACAGAGAAAAGGCACCAACTGTTAGAGAGGAGCCTTCAGCATGAGATGCAGCGTTGGCAAGACACTGGGAAAAGGAATGACCTGGACTGGTGGACAAGGCAAAAGTGCTGACAGTTAACATCCTCCTCTTCCGTCCTGAATGGCTCTGGTGGCAGGGGCTGATGGCAGGGGCTCCCAAACAGTGGCACACATTCCTCCTGAGTGTTCAGTTTATCTCACAGAGATGTTTCCTGAGCACCTCCATGTCCCGCTGTGTGTGCGCCCAGTCCAGCACGGGCGGTACAGCTGAGAACGGTGTGCCCCAGCTGCCAGGGACAATCACAGGGGTGGCGAGAAGATCTGCGGCATCCTCCTGTGTTGACAGAAAGGCAGGGCTGGGGAAGGTTCTGGACACTCACTCCAACGCTGTGGAAATAGATGAGCAAAAAAAGGAGCCAGGACTTCTACATTTTGTAAATACGTTCTGGTGCCTTCATTCTGCTCCAACACGTCCAAGGGCCTTCCAAAGACTTGCATTCTCATTGCTGCTCTTGCACGAGCGCCCGCCGTGGGATCTTTCCCCGACAGCTGTCGCCGAGGGCTGCCGGGCTGCACATGGCCCGCTCCAAACGCGGCGTCACCGCAGCTCCGGGGCAGTGCGGGACCCCGGCACACCCACCCCGCTCCGCACATCCACCCCGCTCCGCACACCCTCCACACCCCACCCCGCTCCGTCCCGGCGCAGCCCCCCCAGCGCCGCCCCCTGTGCTGCCACCTCCTGGGCGCCGGGGCTCGGGCGGCGAAGCCGCGCTGCCGCTGCCACTCCCGTTCCCTTTCCCGCTCCCGTTCCCCTTCCCGCTCCCACTCCCGTTCCCTTTCCCACTCCCGTTCCCTTTCCCGCTCCCGTTCCCCTTCCCGCTGCCCCTCCCATTCTCGCTCCCGCTCCCCGCCCGCCCGCTCGCCCGTGGGTGACCACTTGTGGGCGTGGGCGGCGGAGCTGCAGGTGCGCGCCCGGCCCGCTCCTCCGTCCCCTCCCGTCCCGTCCCGAGCCGCCCTGCTGGCAAGCGGGAGCGATCTCTGCTGTGGATGCGGTGCTGACATGAAACACCCCAACAGCGTCCTGCTTTCCAGCCAGTGTTTTTTGACGTTAAGGCGTCCTGGAGGGAAGACCCCAAAGCCCATTAATCACTTCAGGATGTCTGAGACGTGGGCAATAACACTGCAGAGAATTCAGGCCCTCTGACACTCCAGCGCAGTATCTGAGCATTTAACAATAACAGTCAACACTGCTGATGCCTGTGAAAATACAGATGTAAGCCAGCTGTCTGTCAGGGTGAAAAATGTGTTTGTCTTTTCGTTTTAACGTGTCATTTCCCTCTTGGACGTTTGCTGTGTTACTGCCAGGATATCACGTGCTTCCAGCACAAACTCTATCCCAGGAAGACGAACCACGTTCACATGGAGGTGGGGGGTGTCACTCTCCTGCTTCTGCAACGTTTTTCCTTCATCTGAAGCTGAACAAAACGTATCTGACCTAATTCCTTAACTTTTGTTATTATTGAAGTAATTTCCAATATCTGTTTCTGACCAAAGGTAATCACAGATTTATCCACAAAAGGATCATAGGAGGGGTGAAAGAGTGCGTGCGTGCTGGGGGTGTCAATATTGAGAGTAATAAGAGTCAATGGAAGTATATATGTATCAGGATCAAAAATTAATAGGCATAAAATGTGCTTATGGTGGGATAACTGAAAGAGGGCAGATTTGGATCACATATTAGGAAGAAATCATTTACTGAGAGGGAGATGAGGCACAGGAACAAGGTGACCAGAAAACTTGTGGATGCCCCATTCTTGGGAATGTTTAAGGCCAGGCTGGATGGGGCTTCGAGCAGCCTGGTCTAGTGGATGGTGTCCCGGCCCACGTCAGGGAGATTGGAACAAAATTATCTTTAAGGTCCCTTCCAACCCAAAACATTCTAAAATTCTATGATAACTCATGATTGGCATATTAGAAGAAAAAGATGCAGATGATCATAAAGGACCTAGGTCTCAATATATTCAGAGAACAGGCAAGTAAGTTCTTATGTAAAGATGTCTAATGTAAAAAAAAGACTTAAGGAAAACTGACTCTTTTTGTTTTCATGAGAAACAAATAGTTCAGGTAGATGCATAAGCTATTCCAAAGCAGGTGAAGAAGCAATAGTAATAAACCAAACTTTATACCACAAGCTCTTTCTTGACTTCAAACACTGGGATACACACAAGCAGTGGAAACCAAGCTAGTCTGCTAAAAACAAAAATAAGTAGTGTGACAATAAAAGACAACATCAGGAAGGCAAAAGCACAAAATGAATGTGAGAAGTCACTCTGTAAGAGGAAAATCAAGAAAGTACTGAAGAAAAGCTACAGAAGGGTGATCTCAGGCCAAAAGCTCTTTTGCTTCAGCCCTCATTGAAAATAATTACTAAATTGGGTGGCTTAAAAACAGCACAGCAAACAGAAAGTAGGATCTCCTGCTGGAATATGGGAAGGAAAAGCAAGGGAGTGCTTAATTAGAGCCTTTCAGATCAGCCACACCTCTACTCTAAAGGATCTGGCTAAAGTGCTCTCAGAGTGTTCCAAACTGGTTTCAAATATGCTGAAAAAACTTGTAGAGTTCAGGTGAGGATCAATAGGAAGGAGTAGAAACATTCCTGTCTCTACATGGATTTCTCCAGAATACACTGAATCAATTTAAATTATTTCCCTCTCTGACAGTGTAACAGACCTCATGGATGGATAGAAGAGAACTAATAAATGTTGGTGTACTATGATTTAACAAGATTCTTTGACACTGCCACATAACTGAAAGACAGAGAGGTAGGGTCTAGGTGAAATCATTATTGAGTAAATGTAAAAAAGGGGTGGAACAGTGCACAGGGGTGGAACAGGGGTGGAAATGGTTAACAGATAGCAGTTAACCATTAACTTACTGTGAAAATGTTATTTTCTAAGAGTCTGTCCTGAGCTTAGAAACATTTGCATATTTTTTAATGATCTGGATGTTGTATATTGAAGATTTCAGTGTGGGAAAAGCTGCAGGACAGAAAGAGAAAATTGGAGAAATTATCTGACAAAGAGATAGGCTCTTGTTCACTTTGGATTCTTTCCTGCATGTTACACCTAGCCAGGAATAACCACCTGGACAGGTAAAGGATGGATGTGTTCTCTGGGAAAGATCTTGTGCTTCTGGGAGATCATGACTGAGCACAGGTCAGTAACATCATGTTGCTGCAAAGAAGACAGAGGCAATAGTGGGCTCCATGACCAGGTCTTTGCCCTCAAGGCAGGAGAACATGGCTCCTCTCAGCATGGGCCAGGCTCTGGCTCAAACAGCACACGTGGTTATTGGTGTGTGTGAGGCCACAGAGCAGTGGTTATGGAGGGAGATCTGGTGAGGTCAAAAACCATCCATAAACTATATAAAGCTTTTGGAGCAGGTATCGGGGAGGCAACTGTTGCAGTCTGGCTGGCTCTTCTTTATGTTTTAATGCAGTTCTGTGGTCACCCTGGTAAGCACTTTTAGCCAAGAGTTTTTCATACCTAGAGAACAATTTAAGCAGTATAGGAGCAAGCAGAGACAATCTATTAATCGGAGTGGAGGTGTTGTCTGGAGACCTGCAAGTTAAAAAATAGATTTCGTTTTTGTTGTCCAACAGACCTGATTAACAGTGTAAATACATGTAAATATCTTTGACAAGGACAACTATCTCAGGTCTGTTTCAATTCACTTTAGTTCAAGAAGGAGGTAATTCCCCCTGGAATCCAAATCGTTCAGATCGCTTAGGCTCCATGACAACCTGTATGGAGGAAGTTGTGTTGGGGTAGCTGGCTGTGCTGTTTCATTTTTTAGAAGTCAGAAGAAATTATCTTGACATTCCTGAAAAGAAAAAGTTGCCAGAAGTTTCATGAGAGATTTTTCCTTTCAGTGAGAGTGAAATCTTTTTTAACATGCCGCATTGTCACACAAAATGGAAATGTTGAATTTCCAGACATTTCTGCTGGTCAGTTAACTTCTTCTAAAAGCTGCTTGCTCTATTAAAAAGAAAAAATAGCTTCAAAGTTTATAAGATTTATAACCTCCTCAGGGGTGGAGGCCTGGGACACATACATTGCAGCTCAGAGGTCCAAACTTGCTTGCGTACTCCCTTTAACTTCCACTGACACTTCAGTGCCCTGGTGCTACAATTGCCTTTGGAAACATTTTTCTGATTTATTTTGTCTTACCCATACAAGAAAACGACTACAAAGGCAGGTGTGAGACTCTAATTTTCAGAAACAGTAAAGTTATTAATTTGTGTTCTTGTCCATCTGCTCTGCAGTATTCGTGGGATCTAAAGCAGTATTTCCTCTCAGTTTCTATGGTTTAATAATCATCAAATTCTCATACAGAGTCTGTGGCCTGAGCCAAGTTTCTCCATTAACCTAAAACATCTTTGGTCCTGAGATGAAATAAGATCAGATTCATTAAGCCCAGCATTTCCATAAGGAAAATATATAGATATTTATTTGGAAAAAAAATGCCTCAAATTCCTTCATCCCAGATAATTTGTTCCTGCTAAATGTCACGTGTTGCAAATGCCTACAGTTCATAATGGTTTTATGGATCAGAGCTTGGGAAGGCTGATTAATGTAAAATGGGCTACGTGGCATGGACCAGGACACAGGAGAATGGTATGACAGGAAACTGTGCTGGTGATTTTGGGTTCTGATGATATTTTAGTAAATGCTAACATCCACCTAAAAATCTGTAGAGTAACACACCTCTTCAAGCAGAACTTTTCCCCAGTGACTTATTTGCTAAACACAAAATGCCTTGGATTTTCAATGGTCGAGAATATTTTGAGTTTGACTAAGGCATAAAGTAATAAAATAATACAAGTTACTTTTTTTCCTTTATCCTTCATGTATTTTTCCTTTAACATTAATCACAGGATAGATGAGGTGAAAAATGCAATTCAAAGTTTTATATTGTATTCTTGCTGATTTTTTCCCTGTAATATATCCAGACAAGTTGCAGTTTGATATTCAGGTCATTTGAAGACTTTATTTTTATCTTTATAGGAAATGGAATAGTCATACTGTGCTTTGCCTTTTACTCATAGATTTTTTTTGGCAGTGGCCCTCAGGACAAACCTCTTCTATTCTAAATCTGGTAAACTGGAGTTCTCTACAGTGCTGTTGAGCAATGGTACTTCTTCACCATAGACCTTGTGCTAAGCATTGATTACAAACAGAACCAAAAAGACAGTCTAATTATCCAAAAAAAGTTAAAAGAGACGATGTGCCTGATTCTTCTCCAGAAGCATGGGATTGGAGTACCAGAAGAAATCAGCTATAAATGTTTGAATTGGTTATCAGATGGAAGAAAATATCCTGAATATGAAGTTACCAACACACAGCAGATATTTCATTAATTTAAATGCACAAGGGGCAAATATTTGTGGATGATACTTTATCAGTTTCAACCTGCCAAGCAGTTGGGCTAGACCCTTAAGATAAATTTCATTTTTTCTTAACATATCTTTTTTATTCTAACATATTGTTTTATTCTAAATTATGGCAAGGAGTAATTTCCAAAGAAGAAATGCCCACATATAGGGTATTGTATGTTTAGTAAAAAGCATTATAGTCAGCTTCCAATAATTTGGGAAGCAATCAAGGTAAAGCTATTTTGTTTAAATTATTCCTTTTCTTTTGTATCCACATATAATGTAAATATGCATAAAATTATAGATCCTTCAAAATTTCAAGACATCTTTAAAGAATTTTCACAGATGCTGCATTGAAGAGGCATCCTCTCTTATATGGAAGAGCAGCCCTGTAAAGCTGTCCCTGCTGTTAGATGACAGGATTCAGGTGCTCCAAAGCCAACTCACACACTTTCTCCACAGGCCTGGGAAACTGCTCAGTCCTTCAGTGGCCAGCCTAGAATGCCCTTTAGACTTTTGAATAGTGGAAAAGGACAAGTTAAAGTGGTGATACTCGTTGCTGTTTGGTGGCGTGTTCAGGGCTGAAATTATGTCAGTGTTTGGCAGTAGAGTTGCAAAAGTGCAATTGCTTATCATTGTTTGTAGAGAGAGTAATATAGAAGATAAGGGGCCCCCATCTCTCCAGGGGACCTCAGTATTCACCCTTCCCACTCCTTAAAGAGAAACAAGTGGGATAGCAGGGGAAACTGAAATCCAGAGTCGTCAACAGCCTTCCTTACTTACAAAGCTGGAGCTCTGCAAAAGCAAAGACGTTAACTCTCTGTTGCACAGACCAACAGCTTTCTGCAGGCTTCATGTTCCAAAGCATTCAGAAGCACTGAGTCAGGGCCACCCTCAGCAGAATGAATAATTACACAAAATCAGGCCATTTTCAACACTGGCAAAGCTTCATTAGTGCTTGCTCAAGGAAGATGCTTCTCAAGAGTGGAAAAATGGTCTCCCAGCTGTCGCCCTGGCAAGGGACTAAGCCCTTCTAGGGTCAGTACTTCTCCAGGTACTGCCTCTATGACTTTAAGTAAGTCAGCTGAGGCTTGATTTCTTCAACAGTGCCGACCAAGCTTCATTATATATCCATTACCAAGGGGTAGAGATGGCCAGTGGGGCTGAAAATCAGGCAATAATCTCCTTGTGCCTCACCTTCCCCGTGCTAAAAACAGCAGTGATGTTTCCCCAAGCATGAATGGCTAAATTCACATGAACGGGGTGAAAAGGGCCATTTCAGCCCAGCATGGAGCCCTGTTCCTTTCCCTAGGGGAACAGCTGCACAGCAGCTCCTTGCATTAGCTGCAGCCACATTGCCCTACATTACCAGCCCTCAACCCCGAGCTAGCAGCAGTATCCAAAAGCTCAGTATGGAGCAGGTCCAGGCCCTTCAGCAGTTTTACAGCTTGTGCTGTTTTACAGCTCTGTGCTGCCTCAGGCAGGCTGTTACCCATACCCAAGCGAGCGAATTTAAAGCTGGCTTAGCATTTGTGGGTGGACAGTACCACCCTGTCTTACTGCTTCAGTATAAACATGACCTAGAAAAACAACACCTCCCATCTCCTCCACTGCCCAGGTGACCTTGGAACACAGGCCCTGCGTAGCCATGCTCCCTCACGGGGATCAGAGTCCACTGTGCTGTGGCAGGAGCATGCTGGCAGCAGCAGAGGGTGTCACTGTCAGGTTGCAGTCACTCGCTGCTTTCCAAAGTAGCAGCATCATTTGATAATGCCAAAGGCTGTAATTTGAACACTGCAAACTGCAGGGCCTCAGCTAGAAGGGAAACAGCAGAGCAGGAAGAATGGCCATCTCTCTACAGATTATGAGAGATAGATTACAGTCAAGTGGAAAAAAAAAATCACAGAGAAACAGAGAGGTGGCTGGAAACCTTGGAAAAAAACCCAATTCAACAGAACATCAGTATTTTGAGAGTCCCAGCCAGGAAGCAGGACACAGATACCATGCAGTAAAGTGCTGCCAGACATGTTGGTTATTGATTTTTCTGAAGATCCCACCTGAACTGAATGTGTGGACTGAATCCCAATGAGAGTCCCAGATGGAGTAGGCAATTGTGGAGGCAACGGACTTATTACTCTTTAGGACTCAAGGGACCAAGATACGTTTTTACAAGCAGCTAAAACGAAGAAAGAGATCATATGGGAAGGTGCTAGGCTCCTATTGTTTCCGGACACAAGTCCTATAACCCAGGGCAAAAGGGAAGAATTAACTGTGGTTAAACAAAACAAAAAAAAAAAGAAAAGAAAAAAGAAAAATATATGAGATATAAAATGTGTCTGCATCAGTATCTCTGGCTTGCCAAAGTGTACAGTTCACACAGTGAGAAAACCAGCATCTTTGGGGAGCAGAGGCAACAGAAGTTGCTGTCAAAATCATTGGAGACAGAGACTCTGCAACTGCTCTCTGCAATGTGCTGGGTCCCCACTGCAATCCACAGCAGGGAACTGAATACTGGTGCCATGTGGGAGTAGGGGAAAAGCTTATTTCTTTTTCCTTTCTCTTTATTTTGTGTCTTGTAGCCTGTGCTACCATGCGAGCATCTGAGCAGTTAAAAGTACCTGCAATTGCTGCCAGGAGTTTTAGAATAAGCACATCCAGTCCATCACAGAGCTGCATCTGGCATTGGTATGGTGCAATTGCTACACAAACACCCCACATATGGTTATCTATTTTGGCACTTTCATCGATGTCCTGACTGTGTTTAATGCATAACAAAATGAAGTCAGTAACGTCAGAGCCCCCTGGCTTTTGCAGCAGGGATGAGTCCAAGAGCCCGGAGAGTGTCTGCTTGGTACATCCTAAAAATTAGCCTTGACTGATATCAGCCTAAGTGCCTAGAAAGGTTTGGATTTCAGTGTCTGTCCTCCTCCCTGGAAACCTGGGAATTTTCAAAGGGGAAAAACATGACTGCTCTCCCTTCCCAGGGTACTGCATCTGTGGAGGAAGAACCCCAAGTACCAGCAGAGGTTGGGGAATGACCTGCTGGAGAGCAGCTCTGCTGAGAGGAGAGAGAAGGACCTAGCAGTTCTGGCAGATGATAAGTTGACCATGAGCTGGCAGTGTCCCTGCTGCCAGGGGAGCCAATGATGTCCTGGGGTGCTTCGGGTATAGTGTGGCCATCAGGTTGAGGAAGGTGATCCTGCTCCTCTACTCGGCCCTGGTGAGGCCACATCTGGAGTGCTGTGTCCAGTTCTGGACTCCACAGTACGAGAAAGGCAAGGATCTCCTAAAGTCCAGTGGAGGCCATAAAAATGATTAAGGATATGGAACATCTCTTTCATAAGGAGAGCCGGAGGGACCTGGACCTCTTTAGTCTAGAGAAGAGAAGACTGAGAGGGGATCTCGTAAAAACATAAATATGTCAAAAGTGGGTGCCAAGAGGATGGTGTCAGACTCTTTTCAGTGGTGCCCAGTGAGAGGGTGAGGAGCAATGGCCAAAAACTAAACCACAAGAAGTTCCACCTCAACATGAGGAAGAATTTCTTTACATTGAGGTGGCAGAGTCCTGGAACAGGCTGCCCAGAGAGATTGTGGATCTCCTCTCTGGAGACATTCAAAACCTACCAGTACACATTCCTGCACAACCTGTGAGCCTGCCTTGGTGAGGGGTTAGACTGGATGATCTCCAGAGGTTTCTTCCAAACCTAACGATTCTGTAATTCTGTGATCCTTCTGACTGCGAAGGAACCTGAGGGCCACTGGTGGCTCTTTGCCCCTCAAAAGCATGGCCTGGGCTCTTGGGGGAGATAAAAGTCTAAGGAAAAGGCCTTTATGAAGCTGAACAGGTGGTAGTGGAAGGCCACAGAGAAATTGCTTGCAAATATCCCATTCTCTGTCAGTAGCTCTCCTGGGCAAGGCAGCTGGAGACTGTGGGTTGCAGGAGCAGCACAGGGCTTATGTCTCCTGGGTGCCCAGGTGCTCCTGGTAATGACTGCTGCTGGTTGCGTGCAGCATCCCTCAAAGCCACCATGCCTGAGCTGTTGGCTGGACTCCCTGCATGTAAGGAGGACTGCTTCAGCTGCTTTTATTTTGTGCGCCTCCATCCCTCTCCTGGCATCTCTCCTTACATGCACAAGCATGGCTTAAAGTCTGCCAAGAGGTTTGCCACCCCCGTAGCTGCTGCTTCTGAAAACACCTCAGGAACCACTAATGCTCCCTTACCTTTTCTCTCATCCATACATCCTCCTCCTTCTCATGGCAAGAAACAGGCCAGAAAAAGAGACACATTTTTTGATGCTGATTCTGCAGATGTTCCTGCCTGCAATAGTAGTGCTCCATCATTAGGAGCCGGATTCAGGCCCCCAGTTCATGTGGATACTTTCAAATGTGTAGAACCAAAATAGGAAGAGAGCCACTTGCTAATAATATCCATTGAAGTACACTGGTATTTGACTGCCTTCTGCTTAATCCTTTCATTTTCTTCCACAAATGAGATTTGCTGCTGTAGCCCAGATTTCAATGCAGTAATGAGTGAGGAAGGGAGCTCCCACATGCAAAGAGAGGCTTAGCCAGAAAATAAACAAACAAATCAAATAAATAAAATGCCATCCCACATTAGATGAAATTATACTGCCATCTCAGGTTACCATCTGTTTCTGCTTTGATTCCAGTGTTTCTTTCAACCATTTTGTCTACTGCTTATGAGTTCAGCTGGCGGCTGTTATTTCTAAACACAGTGGGGCCCCAGGAGAACCACAGTGCCCCATTCTCCTGGTCCCAGATCCTGGGATATGATCTAGGAGAGAAAGAGAGAAAGAAGGAAGAAGATAATGACAGGGTGAAAGAACAAAACCTGAAAGAGAGATAAAAAGAAAGAGAGAAGAGAGAAGAGAGAAGAAAGAAAAAAGAAAGAGGAAAGAAATAGAGATCCTTCCTGCTATCCTACATTCTTCTAGTCTCTTTCTTTTTCTTTTTAAAACAGCTCTTCAGTTTGGAGGGATATTAAAAATAGAAGAGTGTTAGATTTGGCAATAAATTAATGTCCAGATGAAGGGAAAACAATTACAAATTGGAAACAGATTTATTCACACTCAGTGTATTAATGAAAACGTAAAAAAAAAAGCTAAACTGGGTATACTGTGTGGAAAAAAATAATGGCCCAGCAGGTCTACTTTTTATTAACAACTCATCAGTAAGCAGGTTGTAATTCATAACAAAGAATTTACCCCAAGGAACACCACAGGACTGTGAGCTTTTTAGTTTCCTAAGAAAATACATATGTTGTTCCACTTGGTTTCCTTTCAATAAAACCCACCAGTTAGCACTTCATTTTCGAGCTGTTCTGACAAATCAGGTGAGTTAGCTTTGTAGAAAAAACAGAAGCCAACTTTTCAGCTGAGAATTTTAGGGAATTTTTTAATAACTTAAATAAATTTCCCAAACGGCAAGGAAGTATGATAAAAGGCTGTGAAACTAGTTTGTTTGGAACAGCTTGAAAGAATTTTTCTTTTAATTTGCTTCATTAATTTTTCCTGAGGAAATATTTAGGGATACATCCCTTACTGCTAAGGTATGTGTTTGAGACAAAAGGAATTTTTATGATTTTTTGTTGTGTTTTTATAGTGTCTTGAAACCTGATTAAAGATACTGATGAAAACCTGCCCACTGGTTTGCAGCTATGTGCAAGGCCTGAAGGAGATTGAGGCGCCAAGAAATCAGTTTTGTGAAGGTCACTCTAATACGATGGGTCTCTTATGACATAAAATCCTGTATTGTTTCCTTCAGCTGCCCCTGTCACCTACATACAGAAAAACCCTCTTGAAGGAAGAAAATAATCAAGAAGGCAGGTAGGAAACCAGAGAGAATTATGTGAAATGAAAAGAAAGAAAAAGGAACCAAGGTGCAAAATTGGTACAGATTTGAATAAATCACTCCAGTTTAAATTACTACAGTGTGGTGCTGATCATGACGTGCACCATGTCCAGCCTGGGCTCAGTAACAGACCTGCCACAAGTGCCAGGGCCTCCCTCCCAGTTGCACCAGTGTCTGTTATACCCGAACAGAATTGTCCATTCAGTCATTTTTCAGAAGGAAAAGAGCAAATTTCCCCATATTTTGCCAGCCTTTCTGCATGGTTTGGTAGAGCGGAGATCTAGTGGAAGGCTCCAAGAGATCACTGAGAGCTTTCCCATCCATGTATTCGTTCATATATATACACTGCTTATCAAACACCACTGAAGGAAATGGAGCTACCTGCTCCAGGATTTCCTAGCATTATAATGAAATATAATTTGAGATGCAGAGGAGACTATGTTCCTAGTTATTTATCATTCTTGAGTTGATTCGAGAGAAGCACTGAAAAAAACAAGGACTATTAAGGAGCCCAGAACTTACATGGAAAGACTGATTATAGCCAACAAGATATTTACGCTGAGTAAAATGCAACTGAAATTAATTTTAAACCTTCTCCGAAAGGAGAAATCATTGTATTTGAGAGTCAACTGTTTCTTTTGCATCTGCTGTGTCTCTGATGACCATCACTCCCTTGGGTACAAAGTTCTCAGTGGAAGAGATGTGCACAATTACTCGTTTCAGAAATAGTGAGACATGGTTCACATGTCACTGCCATAACTGTGTATGTTCCAAAAGCACATACATCAAGTGGCAAAGGTCTCTGCAGCACACGTGTAGATTATAAAGCTCATATGAATAAACCCAGGAAGGTTCTCGGGCCCAACTGTAATCTTTTAGTAGGACTGACTCTCCATACAGCTTTTTAAAGCAGTTTAAAGTGGTAAAGACTGTGTCTGAAGATTATACTAGAACATTTCTATGGCAGAATCCTTAGGTCTTTACCTCCAGACCCACTATGCAGGACCTAGCTGCAGAGAAGAATCAGCCCATCTGTCAAAAGCAACCTGTTACTGTGACTGTTGGGCTGAAGTAGGACGTGGACATTGACATTTCCAAAGCACTTCATCTGAGAAATGCTGGTCAGGCAAGTGGTTAATGCTCAGAGACCTCTGCAGTGACATACGAATGGAAACAACCTCCTCCCTCTTCCATTTCGATAGATACAGACCATGGTATCCTCTGTAATTAGAGACAGAATAAGTGCTCAAGGATGCAGCTCATAGCTTGGAAAGTGTAGGCAGCTGAAGCATTTAGGCTCATGAAATCACTGCGAGATTAAAATACTTATTGTGTTCATCTGTTTTCAGCCAATCTCCAATTTGTAATCTGTCCAGAAAAAAATGAGATCATATATCTGCTACTCAAATTATTTTGCTATCTGCCAAAGAATGCTTCTGGGAAGGGTTATTCTTCCCAGCAGAAATGTAGGAAATAAGTTGGAAAACATTAATTCATATTAATAAAAAAAGCCTGTGAAGACAACAGCTGTTTGATCCTTAGATAAACTGTAGACAGTTTTCACTATTTAAGTCATCATGAGTGATGTACTGTAGGCTTAGAGAGAAAAAAGGAGCCAAGAAAAAGAGGAGAGAAAAGAAAAAAGTCTGGGGAAAATATTTACTTGCCTACTTTTCCTAGGAAAATAGAAATGTAGCTAATGAAACAGACTTGTTTAGATACTCCATAGCACTCCCCGAGGGATCTGCGGGAGACACTTTCCACCTACTCCTAAGCTCGCTTCAGCAGTCATGGTTGGGGTTCTGAGGTGAGACCCTCGTGGGCAGGGGCTTTGCAGACATTTGTGGAAAGATGGATTTGGGGGATTGACTGTGCCTTTGGGGCTGGAGGATGGCAGTCGTGCCCATGTGGCAGCCAGTGATGTTTGACAGGGCAGCTGCTCAGCTGGGAGTCCAGCTGCAGGGGGGACCCTGCCTGGGAGAGCCAGGAGCTGCAGGGAGCCAGTGGGGATGCAGTGTCCACACCCAAACAGAGCTATAGCATGTGAGGGGGAATCCAAAGCATGGATTAGTTTCAATTGTCCTGTCACCTGAGAGGGGCTGTAGGTGCTTCTCGAGGTGGACAGTGCTCTCAGGCAGACCTTCACATCCCTTCCTCTGCTGCAGTGTCTTTCCCTGTTCCAGAGGACACTCCTCAGTAGCTACAATTCAGATATAGGTGACTCTAAAACAAGAAGTATGCTGGAAAAGAAAAGAGAGACTAGCACATGGTTTCTGCTCCAGAGGCAAGCAGACATGCATGCGACGTGAGGATGGACATGGCTGCTCTCAACTGCACTTTGGGAGATCCTGGGATCCCAGGGAAGGGATCTTCTCAGCTATGTCTGCCCTGGTGTGGAGTATCCAGAGACAAAAGTGAGAAGACTTTCCCCATGTCACAGCCAGGAAAGAAGGTGGCTCAATGCTGTGGCTTTCTCCCACCTAAGCTCCAGACGGAATACCTGGGTAGCAGAAAAGCTTGCTCATTCCCAGTCCTGACCTCTGCTTCTGCTGGTGAAACCAGTCTGGGTAATCTCTTTGTGGTTTTTTGATTGGATTGCTCGGGTTACCACATTGTCTGGATGTCTCATACATCCTAAGTTTATATCAAATTCAAAAATTCCAGCTCGAGGGTTGTTTTTTCCCCATAATTGATATTTATTCCCTGAGCTCCCCATGCAACTCCCTTTCCTGAGTGCTTGGCAGATGCTGGGGTTCACTGCAGATGTTCACACAGGGGTGGACCAGGTGTCGTGAGGAAGCCTTTGGGAGGCCTGTTGATAAAGGTTTGTCAGTGGAACAGACACCTCACTGTGGCTCCCTTTTACAAGCTTCTTAAACTAGCTTCTAAACTAGCTTTTAACAAAGAAAATGTGTCAAAGTACCAATAAAACTGCTCTAATAAGCCCTCCATAGCAAACTCCTAATTGAAGCTCATAAAGAGAGCTCTAAACAGTACTTAAAGTGCAAAGAAAACATATTGGTCCTCAATGCAAACAAGTAGATGTGGTGCTGATGCTTTTTATTTGACCAACATGAAAGCTGCAGAACACAAAAATGTAGGCGTGGGATGTGTGTGGTTAGAAAGCTGGTTATTGGACTTACAGGCAGGTTTAAAACCTCTCCTTCAACAAACAGGCAGTTCAGCTCCAGCACATTCAACCTGCCCAGAAACTTGTACAAATGCCTATTTCCCTTGTACCCTTTCCCACACACATGGATGTACCTGCAAAGGCAGGACACAGCATGCATGCATTTCATTGACTACTTGCTGATTTACTTTGTTTTTCAGCTACTGCAAATTAGGCTTCTCCTCTCTGTGCTCTTGTGCCACAGTTTAGGCTCTCAATATCAGCACAGAAACTGGAATTACTCTGCATCGCACTGAGGTTATGCAGTGACTCTTTGTGACTCCTGCTGAAAGCATCTGGAGGGCTTCTAACAGTCCACTTTGAGAGCTCCCCCGTGAGTGACAATGGTAAGCCTCCTCCAAATCTACAGGTTTCTCTGTGGCCTAAGGGAAAAGAAGCACAGCTGTTAAAGAGGAGGGAGAGGGAAAGGAAAATACGTTTGAGAATGGTGTAGCTTGGGAGAGAATATTGCACTCATGGCAACCCATCTCACCTCACTGCAACTCCTGCCCCATGAAGAAGCAAAATTAAAATTCATCTTCCTCCTAGTTGTATATCGAGCTATGAACTCTACAGAATGATTTTCCCAACAAAAAGCAATGTCCTTGCTCCTCCAGTTGCTGGAGCTCTTGTTCCCACTGAAGGCAATAGAATTATGATGGCATGGTTATCAAATGTCCTGTTGGACAGGACACACACCAAGGCGGGTTTTACTTGGGACGTGCAGGTACCACTAAAGCACATCAGGGAGCTCCAGGCCTGCCCACAGTCTGCATGGCCCCTGGCTTCCCTGGCTGGTAGTGGGAGGCAGACGGAGCGGCTGGGCAGCCACATGTGGAGGGGAGTGGGGATGGGAGTCAGTCTGGTGGGGGCAGGGAGAGTTAAAAATACCATGGGATGAAATTTTCGGATCAAAGGAGAGGAAATAATAGACTTTGAAGATGAGGAAGGAGGGAAAAGGAAGACTTAGAAGACACTATTAAAGTAAAAGTCTTTTGAAAAAGCACTCAAGCCTTCTACAGCATATTTGGGCTGTGAGGCCAATATACCTAGTGGTGGTGTCTCCTGATCTCCGCCTTCCTCAAGCGCTTTTCAAGGAAGAGCTGCATTAAAATCCATTGTGCTGCTGATGAAACACTTTGTGGTTTTGCCTCAAGTAATTCACTGGTTTCCACAAAAACTAAAGGCATTTTTTATTGGCAAAAGCTGTCATTTCACTGTGCTAAGCTGTTTCTGCCATAAAAAAGGTGTGATTTCACTTCCTGCACATGTGTGAAAATTTAGGATGTGTTCCAGTATAAAAGAACATGTTGCCACATGAAAAGCTGTGTTTTTAACAGCATTTGCAAAATCTCACCCTTGACCAAATTTGTCAGTTTTCACAGAGTTTTGAAGACCAGACCATGACTTGGTTTTCTGTGAGTGCACAGAAGTGTTATAATACTGCAGTGATGGGAAAAACAAAGAAGATGGAAAAGAAGAGGAGAAAGAAAAATAAGAAGAAAACAAAAAGAAGAGAAAAGGAAAATGAAAAGAAAAAGAAAAAGAAAGGAAAAGAAGAAAAAGAAAAAGAAAAAAAGAAAAAGAAAAAGAAAAAGAAAAAGAAAAAGAAAAAGAAAAAGAAAAAGAAAAAAAAAAGAAAAAGAAAGAAAAAGAAAAAGAAAGAAAAAGAAAGAAAAAGAAAAAAAAAGCCCCATATATGCAGGGACTTGACACAATTCTAAGTGTGTAATTTAAAGAGACTTTCAGTGGTATAAAGAGCATCTGCCTCAGATGAGGCTGTTGTCCTGGAAGATTAAGACTCCCTTACCCTTCATTCAGCAGGAAAGGAGAGCCTTGAGACCTCATGGGACTGTGTTATGCTAGAGGAGGAGGGCAGGACTCCTTCCCTGAGGCACACTGCCCACCTAAAGGATGCTGCAGACTTCCTGTTGCACTCAGAACCTGGAGGAGAAAACAGCAGGTTCAAGTGGATGATGGCAAGACAAACAAATCTGAAAGTTTCCCTAAAATCAGCCACATACTTCTTGTGAGGTTGGACTCAGAAGTCTCTCCATGTACTGAGAATCTACAGGCTAAATAAGGCTGGGATGCATCACGTGGAATAAGGTTAAGAGAAAAAATGGTTGATGAAAGCTCTCAGGCCATCAGTACATCCTATGAAATCATCATAATATCAAAATAGTTTCTCATTTTCGGCTACAAGTCTAGAAATATTAAAATGCAAAAGGTTGATAAAATTATTTGACTACTGAAAACTGAACACTTCTGAAGCAGAGAATCGAATGCAGCTGTTTTCTCCACATTGAGTAAAAAAAAAAAGAAAAAAGTAAAATGGGAATTTTAGACATTTATTTACTTCAAAGTAACCTTGTTCTGTGTGGTACCCATGTTCTACATATGGCCTACAGTATATTCTTCAGTGTCTTGCTAGTACTCAGATGTACTCAATAATGGTTTATAATGCTTTGATGGGAAGTTTAAGAAATTATTTAAAACACTATCAAAGGGCCAAGGCGCTGCAATGAAATTCACCAAAATCAGGAAGAAATGCTCCTTTTCAGTTGGTATTGTGAGTCCTAATAAAAACTAAAGTCAGTAGAGAGCTTTGGATCAAGCTATGAATCAGCTCTTCAAAACAGGTGCAGAACAGTGAGTTAGTCTAGGGCTGAAGTCAATTAGACACACTCAGGCTTGGTCAGTTAGTTGTTCTTTTGATCTCTCAATCTATCAGAAAAGAAAAAAAAGGTTCATTTTTACTCAATTCTTTAGCTACAGGGAAGGGGAATCCTCTCTTAGTGTTGAAGGAGGAAAACTTCTCTGGACTTCATTTTCTTTTCTGTCTCACACATTATTAGGCTTTCTGCAAGAAGGCAGGTTTGCAGATGCTCAGATGGAATACTGAGGAACAGGTTCCTGAAAGGCACTGGGAGCAGAGCTTCAGAATATTAAAGGAGAGTAATCTGATATTAAACCAGCATCAGGTGCATGTGAAATGGCACTGGGCTGGGCTCAGTGATGAGGCACCTAAACTTTCACACACAGCAGCCAGTGAGCTCACATCCTCAGGAAATACACTTGGAGAGTGAGCTGGGATGTGTCCAATAAAAAAAACCCACAAAAATGTTACATAAACGGGCTGAGCTTCATAAATGGAAATGACACAGGGAAGAGCATGAGGAAGTGGGTCCAAAGAAAAGGTACAGGATTGCCCTGATGAGCTCTCGGGGTTCATGTCTTCAGGTACAGGCAAGAAAACCACCCCAGCTCCTCAGGGAAACTCTCTCTATCAAAGTAAAAGAAATTAACTCCAACTCTGCAGGTGGAATATTGTCTTTATCCTACAAGGTAAGTAGTTGTATCCTATAAGTTAGTCTTATCCTATGAAAGAATAAAGGAGTTATCCTGCTATTGTTAAATTAATGGAATTCTGCCCAAGCAGAACTGCTATTTTAGACTGGCCAATTCTGCATGCTTAGACAAGGTCTAAGACCTTTCATAGACAAAATCAACATAAACGTGTTTCCCAAAGTAGAGCTAAAGCAGATTTGAGGATTATTTATAGTAATGGACATAGAATTTTGCATTTGGACACGAAGTACAGTGTGCCTCACTGAAACTGTTGGTAGAACTACAGAATAATTTCCTGTACCTTGGCATAGTTGTGTGTAGTCAAAACCACACGGACCTGTAACTTCAGACCACAGCTCTCCCTGTGGAGAACAAAGCGCTGGATGTCTTGAGGATGGCATCAATACAATATTGAAGGCTTGAGCTGCTGGATGCAAGCCAAAGAACATAAATTAAGAAACATTTTACTGTCCAAATATGTTGGAAGCTGTATGCAGAGCTGACCCTTTTTAGGGTGATTTGAAAAGCACATGGTTTTAGATTATTTTGGTGGATTAGGTATTTCACTGAACTGTCTGTTTTAGCAGGTTCTAATTAAATTTCAAAGGATAAAATTCTACCATGTTTTTAAATACTTTAAATATTTGTGTATTGTGAGATAAATGAAACAACTCATAGAGTGAAAACTTGGCCCTACTGAAATCAGTAGGAGTTTTCCTTTTGGAAATCCATGTTGACTTCTAGAATGGCAGAATTTCATCCTTGAGAAAACGCTTCTATATTGAACAAACATGGTATGATTTTTCTTTTCTTTGTTCCAATAAATATATTTCTTATGGGGTCCTTTAGAACAGAGGAGACAGAAGCCACATTACCACAATAAGGTTTCCATATTCCTTCCCCATACAATTTGTTGTAGGAAAGCTGTCACACCGTATCTGTTGAACCTGACAGTCTCATCATTCAATTTTTATCTCTGTGTGCACCCAACCCTGACAGACTTGATGTATAATACAGATGACTCTACTAAACTGCAGTTAATGTATCAATTTTTGGATGAGCAAGAGCTGGTGTAGTTGCAGTGGGCTGGTTGATAGTGCAAATGTGCATTCTTCAAACACGTGTTTGTGTTTCCTCACTGACAATGAATACCTTGCCATAAGCCAAACAGAAAGGAGAGGAAGGCACAGGCACAGGAAAGTGGTTAAACCACTTTGTAACAGCAAATTGGCCATGGCCCTGCTTCCCCTCCAGCTGTGCCCACCTGCCCTGCAGGATGTGGTGGGCTGGGTGAAGGGGTGGCTGGCTGCCAGCTGAAATGGCCCCTTTGTCCTTTCCCCCGTACTGTGTCAGCCACAGGGGCCAGAAAAAGAATGCCACCTTCCCTGCCGAGTCAGCAATCACTTGTGCCCTTGTCATCTGCACTTTTCCACTCCAGAAAGACATTTTACCAGGTCAGTTGTCATTTACCAGCAAATGAGCGACCAGTGAGATTGTCTAACAGCACTCTGCCCAAGTTCATCTGCAGACATATTCCTTGACATTGGAGAAGTCTTGCATCTTCTGTCTTGTGTGCCAAAAACACGGCTGATCAGTTATCACTCTAGGATAACTTTGGAATACTATCAGGAGGGTGCTGGGTTTCCTGTGGTCTGACCTGATGCCATAGGACTTGGCTGCACGATTCCCACTGGCTTTGGTCAAACCCTTATGGCTCTGCTGAAGTCAGAGAATCCACAGGCACATCTCTAGTGCTCCTAGGACCAGCTGTACTGTTGACTCTGGCACATTATTATGTGCAAATGAGCCACACAATAGGTTCAGTACACAACCTCCTATTGACTATTTGACTCTGGAGGTCTGAGCCCAAAAGTCATTTCCTCTGAACGGCGCTTGACTGCCCATCCATCCTCTTGGAGACCATGGTGTCTTTGTGTACCAATATTTCCTGCAGATAAAACCACTGGGCGTCCAAGAGCCTGCTGCTAAAGGCAGTGGGAAGTAAGAACAGTCCCTGCTCTGCTGCTAGGGAGCAAATCTCTCCTCATAAGTAAAAGATTTCTCACCCGTCTGTGTTGGGGGATGCAGATGTCCCCCTCTAAACTGTTGCATGAGTAGAAGGCAGGAAAGTTTCTCACTAACGTGAGAGCCTGGCAGGCAGAGCGGGTAACCCACATGCCAGGAGCACACAAAGAGCTGCTAACTGGACTGAGCAGCTGAACCTGCAGCTCCTGAGTCCTCTCACCATGAGGGGCAGAGATGGTCAAGCTTCTCATGTGGAAACAGAAGGGCTATCTCCAGCACTCCTCCAGGGAAAAGGTAGTGTTGCATATTTCAATATTCAGCTGAAGCTTTTCAGTGCCCCTGGAAAATTGAACTGTGGTGGAAAAAACTAGTTAAAAGCACCAACAATTATTCAAAACCTGAGAGAAGGCAGTTCACTTTTTTCTTCTCTCTTTTTCTGCTACTTCCAGTCCGGAATTGCTTCTGAGCTTGTAATAGTGTATAAACTGGTGGCAGACACAGCTGTTAGCACTGTCAGGGCAGCTGCCACTTTGCAAATATCCATATTTGCAGGAGTTAGTGGAGAAACATCTCCCCACCCTGATCTTGTAGTTGTCCTGACAGGTGGAATTGAAAAAAGAAAGCAGTCTACGCCATTTGTAAAACAAGTATCTGTCTTTGCTGTTGCAAGCTGTTCTTCCATTGAGAGTTTTCTCAATATCCACATTTCCTAAAAGTTACCATACTGCAGACTGACATTACTGCATCAGCAGAAGTCTCTGCACAGAGTCAGTCTCAGAAGCAGCAGAAGTGGGAACTTGCTTTTGCCGGCCCCTGGGGAGGGAGCTGTTCCATGAATTTTGTACATATAGAAGTTGTTGATAAGCCCTCTTGCAACATCAATGCCTTTCCCATAGGCATTGGAGTAACCACTTCCTTTCTTCTAGTTTGCAGCTGCCTGTTTAACTCAAGACAGAGAGCAGAGATTAAGACCAGCTTAATAGGAGAGAACACCTGGAGCAAAGCCTGTTAGCAGCTCCTGCATCCCCAGGAACAGCTCTGTGAAATGAAAAAGCCACAGCAAGATCCATTCCTTTGACAGGGAACAGTGACATGATCCTAATTGCGATGGGGAATGGAGTGACCCTCCTGGTCTGCTACACAGAGAGCTTGACCACTATAAATTTTTATTCTTGAGGCATTTTGCTTTCCTGTGCTCGGAAGGTTCTGCATTTGTTGACTTTGTGTCAGCTGATTAATTGGGTATTAGCAATGCTTTGGGTGAAATCCTAGTCCTGCCAAGCAGGAGGGGAACTACGCCAATGAATAAACTCAGAGCTTTAAATTGAATTTCCAAACTTTTACTTTATAGATGACAGCCAGTGTGACAGGACCTCAGGGTAATTCACAAATAGGAATGTGCTTCCTAATTGTTGCCCCCATCTATGGATATGCTAGATATATTTCACAAATTGAAAAAAAGAATAGTTTTCCTTGGATGTGAAGATTATATGACAATGTGCAATGCAGTGTGGAAAAGGCCTTGGCTACCTTCTGTAGGAAGTATGTGTTATGTTATTTATTTTTGAGGGATATGAAAACAGAGCCTAGACCAGGGAGAGCCAGGGCTGCCGCCTTTGTTTGGGCTTGAGTCAGAGCTGGCGAGCACACTGGCGAGGACTTGCTCTCTCTAATTTCAGTAGCCAAGCTGATGCATGATATGCTTCCTTTGGCAGTGAGGTCACATTTTTCCTGCTTCCCTCTACGTGCAGCTGTTCATTTCTGCATCCTGTTTGCCAGCCCTTACCTGAAAAGGCAAGTATGCATGTGGGGACTATGCGTGTTTTAGACTGAAAACAAAAATGACCTTCTCCTGGAAAAGATGTGTTGGTATGTTTTTGTAACCTGGATTGTTATTGTTATTTTGGTTACAGTGTGGCTCCCCCAGGCCAGCCCCACTGCCAGGACAACAAGTGGTGAATGGGGAGCAGAAGAGAGCAGCCAGGAACTGCTTTTGTTGCCTCTTTCTGCCAGAGAAAATAAATCCTGAACTGCCTGCAGGCAGGGAAACACCTCGTAACTACCTGCTGCAGAGCAGGGACTGGGGATGAGAAGCTGCACATAGCAAAGGCAGAGATGATGAGGGATAAAACATCCCTAGCTTTCCTGAGTACAGAAAATACAGAGTGAGTCTTAACACTTCCTACCTCGTTCAGGTATCCTCAAACATCACAGCCTGGGTTGGGAGAAAATTAAAGACACGATGGGTGCGGTCCCACACGTCACAGCTCAGGAGCAGAGACCCCCAGCTGCTGGCTCCCTGGTCACGCACAGCACTGCCCATCTCACCCGTGGGGTGTGAGGAGGGACCCAGCCCTTTCTTTCACTCACCGTACCATGTCCTTGGGCAGCAGAGGCAGCCATTGTGCAGAGAACACGGGAGGCTGTGCAGGAGAGGGGCAGCCAGCTGGCACCTAGGGTGTCACAGGAGCAGCCTGGGCAGTACAGAAAGCCCTGGGGCACCAGCTAGTGTTCACTTCCCAGTCTTATAAGATGTGAAACACAGGATTTTTTTATATTCCTGCACCTCCTGTTCTGGCACCCATGGCACAGAGTGCTAGAAAAGTGTTTTCACCTATTTTCCTTTCTGCCTTTGCTCTTGCTGCACTCAGGCCAGCTGCCAGCAATGCCCACTGGCAATGTTCAGCAGTGGTGCTTGCACTGCACGCCCACAGCTGGTGGGGAGGAGAGGGGCTGGATCTGCCCCTCATCCAGAAGCAGCAGCGTGGGGCAACTCTATCACTTCCCTGAAGTCCACTCAGCTTGCTGTTGCTAGTAGGCAGAATCCAAGGTACTAGATGTGGTATGTAGATCCTGAATGTTTTCAGTGCTGGCTATCTGTCCCAACTAGGTGTGAGTTCTCAGGATTTTTCATAGGGATTACAGCACTAGCAGAGAATTTAGCAGAGAGTGAGAGAGCATTATGCTGTGAACGACTGAGTTTCTGCTCAACTAGCTACACCCATTTATTCCTAAGAGACTGGATATCTGTGGCAGAGATGACTGAGAAGCCGCTTCAAGGACTGAGAAGAGCACTGATGTTAGCCTGACAGGTTATGAATAAATAATGTCAGTATTCCTAACAAGGCACTGTCAAGGGAAACACTGGACCACACTTGTTTTTCCGGCTTTGCTGATCAGAGCAATGAGCACACCAGCTGCTAATAAGGTTGGTGGGGCTTTCTGTGAGAGCAACACTCCCACTCAGAAAGATGCAGTTGTTCAGGGTGGCATGGAAGGACTAAAAACACTCATCAGGGAGCCCTTCAGCTCTACTCACTAGTTAAACCCCAGTGATGCAACATTAAGCACATGCCTAAAGGATAACTTAAAGAATAGGGCCTCATAATACTTGCCTTTAATTCTTTAAGCCAGATCTTCTATAAATCTTCATCACTCTAAAAATGACTACTCAGCTAGGCTCCAGAAATGTACACAGTTTCTTCTAATTGCCTTCCTTCATTGCTTATTAGAAGTAATCACATCTACATTTTCAATCAATGACCTGTGATTTTATTTTGACCAGGTTTCTTCTTTCACCCGAGGGTTTCTTTTTGCTGTTGTGTTCCAAGATAGCTTCCCCCTGGAGTTTGAAGTTATGGGACTGTTCTTCCAATTACTGTGTGAACTTAGGTTTCTAAAATTCAAAAATGTTTGTACTCGATGAGTTTGACAGGCAAGCAAAACCTGGGGCAAAAAGAAAAAAAAATAAAAAAGAAGAAAAAAGAAAAAAAGTGAAATAACAGCAAGACAACAGTTTCATAAATTTGGAAAGATGGTTTCTTGCCAGTTTGTTTTTATTAACTGTTATATAGGAAATGAGGCTCAAAGTATTGAAAAGATGGTGGGAGAGCAGGATCAGGTAAACAGATTGCAGAGCCACCCCAGAAAAGTTTAAATTGGTCCACTGAAGAATCAGGCTTCACATGCCTGAGAATCAATAACCAAGAATCACCAGTGGCTATAAAAGCACTTGCAACTAACCAATAATAACCAGTAATGACCACTTGACTTCTTTTTTTCTTCCCACCATAAAACACTCAGAAAGAAACAAAGAAAAAAAAATACATATGAGTTCATGTTGTCAGAAGTCTGTAAGACTTTCTGCCTGTCAGACCAGTGCTTTGTTGGCTTTCTCTTGAAATGCTGGACCCGTTGGTATGACCAGACTTGCAAGTACTCCCAGAGCAACAAGTACAGGAGATATTGAAGGGTACTGCCACTGACAACTATATAAACAGCACACTTGAAAGTAAAAGAGACCTGAGGTGGTTTGGGAGGGAGAAGCCATTGGTGAAATCTGTCCTTCTGTTTGGGTTTTGTTTCTATGGTTTTAGGACTAGTTATAGTAGTTGGTCATCTAATATCTTCCACAGAAAGTGCTTATTTTCCAGTTAAATTTTCCCTTTGATTTCCTTGTAAACCATCCTTAGCCCTCCCAATCACACCCCAATAATCTTGCATCATGTGCACATTCTTTCTGTACTTATTCCACAGATTTTTCATTTGAAATTAGAAGTGATTTTTTTGTTGCTCTGATTTGTCGTTTTTCACCTGAAAAAAACTATATGAATTTTCTATATACTATAAATAACAAAATATATTCTCAGATTGAATAACATGGTTATAATTCAATCTTGGACCTTTTCTGCCATTCATAAAACCTCAAGCTGTACCCTGGTGGCTCCCTGTGTCAGTAGAAGACCATGATTGAATTCTACCCATGCAGTCAATCAGGGACTACATATTACTCAGGGTATTTCTATAACCAGCAGGTTTTGAATGCCCCGAAATATAAGGCAGTGACAGAGGAAGTAGGATGTTAGTCATAATGAAGATGGTTATTTTTTAATATATTTAATGAGACTGTGGCATGGCTTGTGGTTTTTCTTTTTTCCTTTTCTTCTTGGGGAAGTAAATCATGACCTGCACGTACAGAAATCATATATTGTAGATAAGCAAATGCTTTTCAGTTCACTATCAAGAGAGGAATTAGCAGAGGAAGGAAGGAAGGAAGGAAGGAAGGAAGGAAGGAAGGAAGGAAGGAAGGAAGGAAGATAGATGAGCAATTGAGATGTTTAATTAATTAAGCTCTAGTTTTCTGTTACAAAAAAGTCTCAGTGGAATTACAAACAGTAGGGCCCTGAGATGCCTGTTTGTTGTTCAAGGTAGCAAACATTTTTGCACATCTTTCTAGTTTTCACTGGCTGCTCTGTGTTGAGTGCCCACATCAGCAGGCAGATTTCAGGGGGACAATATCTGTAATGGGCTATCATAGGGGGAACTGGTCAAGCACTGTCAGATATTTCACAGAATCACAGAATATGCTGTGTTGGAAGGGACACACAAGGATCATCAAATCCAACTCCTGGCCCTGCACAGCACCATGCTCAAGAGTTTCACCATGTGCCTGAGAACATTGTCCAAATGCTTCTTGACCTCTGCCAGGCTTGGCGCTGTGACCACCTCTCTGAGGACCCTGTTCCAGTGCCCAAACACCCTCTGGGTGAAGAACCTTTTGCAAAAATCCAACCTAAGCCTCCCCTGACACAACTTCAGGCCATTCCCTCGGGTCCTGTCACTGGACACCAAGGACAAGAGATCAGTGCCTGCCCCTTCTCTTCCCCTCACAAGGAAGTTGTAACTGCAATGAGGTCTCCCCTCAGTCTCTTGAAAGCATGAACATGCCCTGTGATGCACAAGTGTGTCCACCACTGAAACTTCAAATGTCAGGGCCTTTATAGAAGTACCTCAGTGATTCACAAGCCACATGGGTTTTCATTTGAAAGCCCTCCTTATTTTTATAGTGACAAAGAAGATTCACAGTTGTGTTGGGTTAGGGCTGTTTTTAAGAGATTCACTGGAAGATTGTCAGATGATTCTTTGAAATATAATCTGAGACGTGTTTCTGGGAGCAGAACTATTGCACTCTTAGTACTTAGCAACCTAACTTCAATTTGGTATTGTGATATAAAGACACATTCCTTTGTTTTTTGTTAGTTTGCCCAGGAAAAAAAATCATACTCTTTCTGTGGCCTTCAGAAGTGACCTAGTCCTTTTTCAGGATATAATAAAGGAAATAATTAAAGTCCTGGGAAAGGTTTGTTATGGAATCACTGTTTCTCTAGAGCCAGATCAAGTAATAAAGTATTTTACTAGGATACAAAAGGCCCTGGTAATTTAAGAGAGGAGCAAACTTTTTTCCAATATAGTTTCAGATTATATCATCTCTCAGGAATCCTTTGTGACTGGTCTTCTATTTAAAGAGAAATAGCCCCAAACTAATAGGATACTTGACCCCCAATTATAAATTGTTCTACTGTCATAGTCTGTACTATTTTTTATTACTGCTCATGTTTTTTTAATTTCTCTTTCAAATAAATCTAGTCTTTCCACTGTTTTCACCAAACATGGGCCAAAAGAATAATTTTTTGATTCCAAATTCCGAAAACCTGATGTCTCAGGAGCTGGTTCCACAACTCTTCCACTGTGTTATTTTTAATCTTGGGAAAAAGGATCTGTGGCAACAGCCAAACTTCTGTTTCCTGGGGTAAGCATCCTCCCTCAATAGATCCCTATCCCTGCAGAGAACTTTCAGTTACTTTTCTGTGTTTATGAAAAGGATTGCAGCAGATTTTTTTGTATACTTCTGAGAGCTTTGTCAAACCTGTAAGATATGGCCCGAGGCATAGCTCTACTATCATATGGATACATGTATTTATTTGTCTGACATTGCTGACCATATTTATGAGACAGGCAGCAAGAATAATGTCTCAAGAAGTTTGTAGAGCTTTTTGCCTGAGGCCACCCATCCCCTGTAGCTCCCTCCCAGTCTCCCAGTTACATTCACTTTCCATATGGCACACAGATCCAGGCCTTAAAACAGGTATTTGGGGGGTGGGGTTGCCTTAAATGTAGTGATTTTTCCTAGCTCTTTGGCTTATTTCTTTGCAGCATTAAGAGCTCAAATCATCCATTTGTTAGATGTCTGAGCCAATGATGGTATGAAAGTTGTAATCATGACGTGCACCTAAACCTAACATAGCAGCACGGTCTAAATACCAGCTAGACCAGCTTCAGCTGCTAAATAGGATTAATTCAGTACAGCACAGTATTAATGCAACAATTATTGCTTGTGATCCAGGCATTATTCTATGTAATTCCCTTATTCAACAGCGTAATTGTGTGTCCTGCACCATGGACCAGCTGCTTCTGTTTCTGCAATACCCATAAAATGTCAAGGAATTTCCTGATGTAAAAGATAGTCATTGACTTTTTTCCCCAAATCTTTTATGTTATAAAATAATAATATTCACCTAATTTTACCTATGGTTGCTTTCTTCACCAGCAAAAGAAGAGATGTATGTTTCTGTTTCCGGGTCTAAACGGAGAGCTGAACTGAGGCCTGTCCCCAAGCAGCTGGGGAAATGCTCATGTTGGGAAAAACACACATTGGGCCTCCTCAAGAAAGATCAGAGAGTAAATCCTGTGTCCTGTAAACCAATTCTGGACCTGGACATCACCAAGTAAAGCAGCTCAGAGCATGCTGCCTTTCAAGAGGAAAAATCGTAGATTCTCATATTTAGTTGCCTTTCTGTATAAACCCAAATTTGACTGGTTTAATCCCATCTTCCCACTGAAACCTATTTGAGCCACTTTGGAGGTTGTTTTTTAAGGATTAACTCACTGGAGTCACTGCTATATTACAAAAATAGGAGGTGGCATCTCACATTCCCTATGAAGGGAATTGACAGGCCTGTCAAGGATTTTTTTCTACTGAGCCTAAAAAGCTTGCAATCTGAGAATTAGTCAGCATAGAACTATTAGATACCGAGAGTCTCATATCTTATTTTTAAGTTGAATTGGTTTCAGTGGTAGCTAAGGACACTCACAGCTATGCAAGAATAGGTGCTAAATCTACTTTGCCTACAGAAATTTTATTTTGCTTTGGAAAGCCCCAGTCGAATTTTGAAATTACTTTACAAGTTCACAGGCTGCATCTGTCAGTCTAATGTCTGCAGTGCTTTGCAGAAAAGTCTGTTTCTTGTTTCTTGTGTGAGTTTCCTGCAATTGCAATCTCATCTCCTGTAGCACCACTTAAGCACTGGATATTAGCTATAACAAGTAAAGTAGTAGCTACAGCTGCACCTCATTCCCATTGTACTTCATACTGGCTCACTTTACCTAGGAGAACTCTCCAAAGCTTTCACATGAAAAATTTGGGTAAAATGTTTCAAAAAACAAAAAAGAAGACTATTTAAAACCAACTTTGTGTTGTTGTACCATGTCTGAAACTGAGAAGTCACTAGCTAGCCTGTCAACCAGACCTTTGCTTGGGCTGGGTTGGTCTGGACAGTCTGCAGTGCTCCCCTGAGTTTTTCACATGTCAGTGTCTTTGATTACACCTCTGTCTTGTCCACAGAAGGTATTTGAGGTGAGATATTCAAAACTGCCGTTAAGACTTCATATTCATATTCATATTCATATTCATATTCATATTCATATTCATATTCATATTCATATTCATATTCATATTCATATTCATATCTGTGCAGATTTTAAATGAACTTATCAACATCTATGTCAGCTGGGAAAAGATCCTTGTATTACCATCAGCATTTCAGAGGTGGCAGAGTTTAAGTCAGAGATGCTAAGACCTGTATTTCTAACTGCCTGAAGTAGCAGAACAAGACACACAACCAGAACTTTTAACAACCTTATATGTAAATGGCAAAATATTCAGTGTTGCTGTTCTGTATCTCCCCTAATTTCAACAAGCATTTGGATAATGTCTGTGAGATGAAGGACTGTCTCTGCATCTGGCATTTGTTATAAATAATAAATATACATTTGCAAGGAGCTACTAGAAGTTATCAAGAAATCTCCCAAATCTCTTTCTAAATAAGAAAAATAAACTCATAGCATTAAAACTTTTTAAAGAAACACAAATGTTTCAATGAAAAAGTTGTCAAGAAAATTTTTATTCTCTGGGATAGAATTACTCTGTGGGAAAACCACATTTGTAAAGCCAAGATCCCCCATCTCATCTTGGATGGGGAGATGTCAGGTAAAGTTCCTCATCTGAACCATTGCCCTATCCTACTAGACTACTAAGCTCTTTTTTAAATATGCCTATTGTTTTATTTTCTCCTCTCTCCCTTGAAAAAGAAAAAAAGGAAGAAAGATCCCATATTCTTTCTGCATTGGAATGAAAACAAATTCTGAAACCACAACATTTTTCACAAAACAGAATTCTTGTTTTCTGGCCAGCCCTATTACTTATTATTATTGACCTTCCAGAGACTCCAGTTTGAGCTAAGTTGAGACTCCAATTTTTAGCTAAGTTTCAGAGGGAATCTGTGCCAGAGCTGCAGTCAGCTCTTCAAAATCCCCAACTGCCCATTCTGCTAGCTCTCTCACACCAAAGATGCCTCCCCTCCCCAAAAACAGCCCAGGAAGAAAAACCACTAATGATCTTCACCCTTGCAAAGAAAACCATCTGAGTTTTGCATTTGGGCAGCAAGAACTTCTTCTGTCCTTTCCCATAATAACCTGCTCAGATATTTTTTAAACAGCTGTAACCAATGCCGTCCTCAATAAAGTAAATGAAAGAGAGGAAAAACACGTGCCGCCACACATTTGACAGTCAGACACCTAGAAGAGAAGTTGGATCAGGCCCCAGGGGACACAGCATCAGTGCTCCGCTGCTTGAAACTCCCCACTCTGACTAGAGTTGGAAAGTGTCATGTTTTTTACACCTTTCTCTCAGAAATTCTCCCCTGAGGCAGATGCTGCTGCGATTAACATTAAGGAAGCTCAGGATGAGCATGACATCATTGTGATGTCATTTCTCCTGTCCCTGGGGTACCTGGGAAGCAGAGTTTCCACATGCACTGCAGCACCCACAAGCACCTTCTTAAGTCAGTGATGCTTTTAAAGCCTGTCTCTTGTCCTCTCACATCTGCAAGGTTGGCATGAGCATCCAATCCAGATTTACACTCCCTATTTTATTAGCACATCGGGCTGGGACATACCCTCTGGCAGAGATGTATGGAATGTAAGTGACTGCGTTACTTGGCAAAAGAAAATTTCTCTGAGAAGCTAAAGATCTGAGGGTTTTTACAGAAAGCACTTTTCCCCCCCCCTTAAGAAAGGTCAGAATTGAAGCTTTTGGAACAGTCTAACATGTTTCCCAGATCTGTCTGACATGCAGTCCTGTTCCCATCTTGCTAACCACTAGTCCTCCTCCACCTTATCCTTTGTTGGAAGCTTAAGAACATCTTGTGCATAGCTAGAAAGATGCTGAAGCCTTCAAAATGGTCTGTTGACTTGGAAAGGAATAGGGCAGGCAGTGCTTTTTTTTCTTGGATCCTCTCCGTAATGAGCATTTGATTAAAATGTTCTTGGCGCCTCCCTTCTATTTCATCCAGCAAATAAAGCCTCTTTGAAAAAGTGTAGTTTTCCTGTATCAAAACTCAGCACCTTTGAGAGAAAACTTTGTTTGCTCCACCAAAATGGGTCAGGATGATGAAGCACACTAAGGATTTAGTGATCAGTGAAATTAGGGGTTGTACCCATTCCTGATGCAATGCAATTACCTGTACCAACAGTCAGGGGCTGAATTCAACCTCTTAAAGCATACAGGACTAGATCACTCTTGGGCAAGAGCCCAGAAAACTTATGCCCTGCCAACTGAAAGCAAAATTGGAGCAAAACTGTTCTTACTGCATATACCTAAGCATCCAATGAAAAATAGTTGGGGCCCTCTTGAGCTGGCCCCAGGGAAGATAGATGTGGTGGGGTTTTTATAACTTTTGAGAGAAGTATTTTGTGAGCAACAACAACAAAAAAAGCCAAGAAGAGACCCTCCCTGCAGACACTCTTAAGGAAACTGAATCCTGGACATCCAGAACCAAATACAGATCATGCGTACCTGACCAGAACTCCGCTGGTGTCCATCGTTTACCATGGGTCTGACCGTCTCTCTGTAGGATCCTTGCATGTAAATGTGGGGCTCAAGACCTGGATGGCTTTAAGAGATTTGCCACTTCCATAAATTATATAGTCCAAAAGAGTGATTTCTTCTTTCTGACAAAGTGGCTTTCATATTAATGGACTACTTTTGCTGTGTCATGCTTTTTAGTCAACTCAGAGAAGACACTACATCTCTGGCTTATATTTGGCTTGTCCTCCTTGCAAAAGAAAGGTAACTCCCCGTGACTCACCATAGCTGTTTAGAAAAGACAAAACATCTGAGTAAGCAATGGTCTGTTAAAAAGACTTACCCTCTGGAGAATAGCTTTTCCATAAAGAGAAGATGGCCACTGGAGAGAAAAAGTAGGAGGAGAGGTGCTGAGCACTGTCAGATGTTGAAACCACACGCTAGTTATAAATCACAGAGATATCCTTGGCTGTGATGAGGCTTGGACTCAGAACAATTCCCAACGAGGGGTTCTAGATGCATGTTATTTCAGGATCTTATCTTGATGAATGGATGATGGCACTTCAGTGGATATTGCATTAGCCATTCTGCACTTTTACTGCTAATTGGCTGTAGGGTGAAGACAAATTGTCTCCTTTCCCCTCTGAACAGTGTCAAGATTAAACAGTGAAAGGACATGGAAAGAATAATTGCTTAAGGCTCTGGCGTGATGTTTTCTCCTGTACAAACATACAATTAGGCTGTCTTAACCTCCCAATGTAGCAATAAACACCACTTCACAAACTAATTTACAGGCAAAAGTCAGAGACGGGGCTGGAGCTGTGCTCTGCAAGGCGAGGGCCCTGTCATTCAGCCAAAGGGGCAGTTCCACTAATTTAAGCCAGCAAAAATCCTTGTATGCTTTCCTCCAACTCAAATGAGACTGAAATAAAGTCTATACATTTGAATCATTGAGCAAACCAGCTAATAAAAACCGCTTTTCTGACTGGTCATAAAAAAAGAATGTAATTGGTCATACTCAAGAAACTACTCAGAACAGGGAAGCAAGGGGAGCAAGGTCTTAATAATATTGACTTTTCTAACACTTTGACATTTTTCTGCCTCCATCACTATCTGTCAGTCAGTAACACGTATGGACAGGAACTGCCAACACACATTTCTTCAGCCGGGCTGACGGCAGGGCCAGGCTTGCACGAGATCCACTGCACTTTGCATGCACCCCGGGCTGCTCTCCTCCCACTGAACCATATTCAGTGCTCTATTTGCAAAGACAGCAGACAAGCTTTTATCTCCTAAACACAAAGAGTGGTGCAAACTGTGAAATATGAATGGACAAACCTTGTCATGGGTTCAGAAGGAAAGCTACTCCAGGTACTCTCCGGACTGGATGGGGTCCCACATCCATCCCTGTGTCACACTGGGCACCTCTTGCTGCTGTAGGCACTGCCTTGTCTGTATGGCCACTGAGGCACATACAGCTGTGTAAACAACAGAATTCTGAAAAGATCTGACAAGTTTTAAGGACCCTAGAGATTTCTGCTCCATTTTACCTGACATAGGTGAAAAGAGACCCAAAGCCACCACAGCCTGAGCAAGCTGCTCCAGTCTCCTGTATAAACCTGATGTTAAGACACAGGCATTGCCTAAAACCCAAGTCATGTTGTTTTCCCAGTGAAATCAGATTGAAAGAGCAAAGTTGGATTATCTAACCAGAGTTAGGAATGTACTTTATTTGGCAGTGCTAGACCATCTGTGCTAGACCAAATCTGTGCTAGACCAAGAAATCCACAGTGTAAACTTTGAAAACATAAATCATCCCAGTTGTTACCTGTGAGCCCTGTGGCACCGATTCTCTGTGACCCTGACTGGAATCAGTGTCACTGGTTACACTGGAAGGAATCCAGTGCATTGAGTCCTTTGAGTGTGTTATAGTTTCAGGTTTTGGTCCCTGTCCCAGGGAGCAGATGGAGCTCCATTCATACCCACTGCATCTCCATGCTTGGACTCTACCAAGACCCCAGGCGGAGCTGAGGCTCTTCTCCAATCACCTCTGAGTCACAACAGACTTCTGGGATGGTGTGTGGGGGCAGATGAGCATCCCCTTCCCAGAACTGGTATTTCTGGCCACTAACATTCATTACTCTGAGATCCTTCAGTCTATGGGGGGAAGAACCTAAGGAATTTAGCTTCCTGTGAAGTTGGAAAAATGGTTAGACTAAACTCTTTAGGTCTTAGGTTCTCTATTTAGGAGAAACTAATCATACACTGTATAAAGAAGCAACACAAAAATATTCCCTTCCTCAAGGGGATCCACTCACTGGCTTAGGCAACGTGCATCACGTGTTATTCACCACATTCATCACTGACTATTCACTGCAGTATCATCTTCTTTTCATGCACTCAGCCTGCATGATAGGTGTTTGCACTTTCCATGACAAGTCAGGACAATCGATAGTTTTGCCATTTGCAAAGCCATAAAGTACTGACCTTTGTCAGCTCTCTTTGTGTCAGCTTCACAAAAGCATGGGAAGCTTTATTTCTTTCATTTATTTCCTCCCATAAGCTGTCAGTGTGGCCCACTGTCCATTGTCTTTTCTAATGTGTCCCCTAAGGGTAAATAAGACTCCAGATGAAAATAACATTTTGCTGAGGCTCCTAACTAGCCCTTTCTGTAAGGCTGTGCCTGGTTTTGTCAAAAACAGTATCACTTTCTTCAGTAAAGTATTTTTGAAAAGCAGCAGCACCTCTGTGTTTTCAAAGGTGAGCCAGCTCTAGCTGTGCCGCTGAGAAACTATGGTCATTCCATTCTTCCACAGCCTCCAACAGTATAACAAATAATAAGGTTACCAGAGGGTATGCAGCTTAGTGTGTAAAAAAAACCCTAATCAGATATCTTTATTTCCCATAAACACTTACAGCTGCAGCTTCTCTGCCAAAAAGAAAGGGTGGTTTTTCCAATGGGGTTGCTAAATTCAGTATCTCACTGGGAAATTTCGGTGGAAGGGAGGGCAAAAGAGCAGATGACTAATGAAGGCAAATCCCAGGAGGAGTGAAAAGACCTATCTCAGAGTAAAAGCTACCTGTACTGCTCTGAATCGGAGTTTTACCATGGGGTAAGCAAGCACTCATCCAGCAGCAAAGACATAACCTAAGAACAATTTTTTTCCCCAGAATTATAAAACTGATGCAGAGCTCTTTTTTCTCTGAAATGTGAGTAAAGTTCATAGGTGATGTTACATCATCAAAGTGAGACAGACTAACTTACTGGTTTTCTCTTTTAAAAATAGCTCACATTTTCAGGGAATTACTGTTCGTTGTCAGGTTCCTGGGGCTGCAGAGGTTCACCCAAATCACACTTATGAGGGATTTCAAGTTTTCATCTCTATTTGTGATAATCAGACATGAACTTTCTGTCTGGTGTCATAGCAAAAGCCTCCTGGTGGACTTTGTGTGAAAGGAGTATTTCAGCTCTGCAGGTCAACTATGCAAGGCATACAGGCAGCCAGAGAGACCTGAGAACTGTGAGACCTCTGGGAGGACAACCCAGTCACCCTGTTGTCCCTGGTGCAGGTGCTGGACATATGATCTTTCTGAAGAATAGAGCAATTTCCAAAGAGAAACCACAGAGAGACTCAAATCCCTTGTCTGCCTCCTGCATCCATCTCACCCCACCCGAACATCAGTCATCTCGATGAAGCCACAGTGCAGTTGCCTATATAAAATCATTGACTTGGAGGGTCAGCAGATTTTTTTTGAGGTCTTATGCCAAGCTGCTGTGGGAGATCCAGTCACTCAGCTTCCACTGTCTTCCCAGGCTTCGAATTCTGGGGAACCACATCTTATTCTGGGAATCTGCTTTGCCTGGAAGCACGTGCCCTCAGTCTCAGCAGGGCTAGCAAGCTGTTCACAGGACACAGTTTCAAAAGCATATGGGCCAAAAGTCAATGAGACTTTGTTCCTGTGTAATAAGACTGGGTTATCCAACACCAACATGCAGCTATTTCTGCAAATGTGTGACAACATGCCACAAAGCTGCAGAGCAGTCTTCCCAAGAAATGCCACCAATGCATTAGGCTGTCTGCCATGATATTCTGGGCTTATGAACAGCAGAAAGGCAGCCTGGGATCAACTCAAGAGCTGAAGTGAAAGCTGGGGTTTTCCTGTGAGCAGCATTCTTTTCTAAATTAAAACCCTGATATTTTATACTATGGAAGTGCGTCTTGGAAAATGGAGGATTCGTCAAGGTAAGGAACAATTTAGTAGTTTAATTATGAGCCCTTTAATGTCTTTTCATAATCAGTTAATAAATACCTTAACAATAAAATTGAATTTAAGCTTTTAATAGGCTGTGTTGGATTGAACCTAAACAAAAGAATTAGCAGCTCCAGGCATTGTGCAATAACTTCTCACTGCTTGGTGCCAGGAGAAACAAAGCATTTCAAGTACATTTTTTTGTACCTCACTATAATAAACGCTTGTAATATTCCCCAATTTCTGGAGTGTAAGATGCAGATCTTATTTATCACAGTATGTGACACATCTGGCACATGGATCAGGAAACAACTGTTTTACTTCATTTCTGTCATCACCTTCCAACAGATTTCTTTCACATTCCAATTTGGACGAGAGAACTTGGACTTTCTCTCCATAAGTTCTCCATTAACAGTTTCACAGCAACGAGCACTATTGGTTCGCTCTCCTTCCACAGCAATTAGTTACACCGAGCTGCATATTGTGACTTTTACTACAGGCAAACATGTAAAATCGCTGGTATTTGCTCCTATCTGCTCCCAGCGCCTCCGAGGCAGGCAGAGCAGAGGTGTTTGCTGACTGTCATTGCCTCTCTTTAGTGCCTCTTTCAAGTGGCATCGCTGCCTGGGTGCGCGTTGCCGCTTTCTGCCGCCTCCTGTCGCTGCTCCGAGCACGTGTTTTATTTACAGTAGGGCTTTTGTTGTGCCACTGAGTGTGTTTCCCGGCTGAAGGGAGCGCTCTGTCTTCTGCTCGAGCAGGGGCGGGCGTATCAAGCTCGCCGAGATGGGAGCTTTGCAAGCTGCACAAACGACTGTGCACTAATAAAGCTTGAAAAGCTTGAATTACACTGGAACCCACAAAAATTTTCAAATTAAAATTCCATATTTAGAGGCCCCCTGTGGGCTGTGATTTTATTTAGTTTAATCCCCTCTTGAGGCCAATTAGGTAGACACTCTTCTGCACATGCACACACTAGCACAAAAAAATAAATATATAAGACTAGTTAAAAAGGAGAGGGTAGTATATCACTCATCCATTCAAAGACTGAAATTCTTTTCCCTTCTGTTGTCCCTGAAAATAGCGTGGCTGACAGAAATCAATAAAAGTACATGCAAACGGTACTCATTTTTTATTTCTAGACTGTGCTTTAACTTTCCCTTGCTTCTTTCTGCAACATCTAGTAAATTTTCACTGTCGCATACTGTTTCACCAAATGTATAATAAATGCAAAACCTCCAGTGTTACTGGCAGAGAAGGGCTGGATGCCTTGTTTCTTAGCCTGGGAAGTAAAGAGGTGCTGTGAAAATAAATTCCTCAGGCAACTGATTGAAATTTATCATTGCTGCATAAAGTGCGTGCAGGGGGTGGGATAAGGATGCACTCCACTCTCCCTAGCTGAATCCCATTAAGTGCAATAGGTTCATTCCAGCAGAGAGCCCAAAGAAATTCTGACTGCATATACACAGACAATTCACCCATCCCCACAATTTTTTAGGGTTTTTTGTATGAACTCTTGGGAAGGAGCCAGCTTTCTCACTGTCACTCTTTGCACCAGAAGTGCAAACTTTGTCTTCTTTGTACCAAGTGGCAGACACCACATGCCCCATATGAAAAAGGAGTTAATAAAATGCATGCTGGAAGTATAAAAGAAGGTCAGAGGTGATGTTTGGGTAATGAGGATTTCTCCAAGTGGGGAAAACAAAAGAACAAAGTTGTTATAACTGTTACAGCTGTCTACAGCACAGGAAAATAACAACTTGTGCTTTCACTAACAAAGTAGGTTAGGGGTCCAAAATCCTAAGTTCTTTGAGCTTTGTCAGATATTTAGCAACGAAAGCACCTTTCCCAGAGGTAGCACACTTGTGTTGAAGTGCTTACAGGAGAAGGTGTCTCCTGCCCGGATGAAACAGCCACTACAGTGTGCTCAGGATGGAGCAGCCTCCTGGCATGGGTGGGGGGCTCAGGCCAGAGGCAGTGTGAGGGTCTGCAGAGTGCCTCCTGGCATATTTTGAGAGCAAACATGAGCTATGGCTAGGAGCTGCTGGCTGCCACCATGCTACAGGGAAAGCAACCCCTGGTATGGAAAAGGAAAAGCCAGTTCGTGAAATTCAGCAGCTCAGCTGAATTTTCAGGATAAGCATCTTCCTGATTATCCGAGGAACTGCATGGGGTCTGCGCTCAGATACAGTGGCTTAAATCTTTGAGAACAACATAGTGAAAGCAAGAATTAAGAAAATGTGCCTGAAATAAATGCAATTTTACGGCATTGAAAAAAGATTAGGGCGAAAAGCCTATTTTGGTTTGCAGGGTCTCTTATCCTGTGCTCATTGCTACGGCGTTGGAGCAGCATTTCGCTGCTCACACATGTTGATTATTCTCTCATCTGCCACACAGGGGCAATGCATCTGCAACAACTGTCATGTCTGGGGAGGCTTCCCCTTTGCCTTCTTAGAGAGATTGCACAGAGGCATGGAGGGGAGCACTTCTGCCTTCATGCTTCGTTTGGGATTTATGTTTGAGAAAGTCAGGTGCAAAAGAGAAAGCTTATTATAAAAAAAACTAAAACCCAAACACTGAAGTAAATTCAACTTTTTCTTCCAGACCAAGGGTAAAGCTGCGTGGGAGAATCCTTATTCAAGATATACATCAGTTAAAAAAAACTCACTGAAAGAGAATAATCTGAAAAGAATAAACTTGTCATAACTTTGCAGATACTTTAAAGCGTTCAACATACACAGACAGAAAATGCGTATACCCATCTCTGGATCAGATTCAAAGTCTGGGAAAAGACGTCTCTTAGGCTCAAACTGAGATATGGGCCAACTGAGGGAAGGAATTTTGCTGCAAAAAATGTCATTTGGGAACTCAGTCACTGTAGTGTAGCACAATTTTACCATGGTCTTTCATGAATCCATCCTTGCAGAGCACAAGAGGGAGGAGGAGAGGGTGGAAAAGGCTAACATGCCCCCCACACACATACACTCAAATCAGAGAGAAAATCACGGACTGAATTGTCAGTCTTCTCCTTTTCCCCCCACAGAGCCAACACCTGCCTCCCACTGATACCTGAGATGGCCACCTGCAAACAGAGACTAGATAAGAATAAGGCTATAAAGTAGGTATTTATTCGGAGGGCCTTCAAAGGTACACCCTGGGCAGGCCAAAGGCTACACCCAAGAAGGATGCTGGGTCACGAGTTCTTCACACTTTTATAAGTTTGGTTCATTTGCATCTCAGGGTTAATTGTTCAATTATAACTTCAGTTCATGATGTAATTTCCCCAAGTTTGCCCCCCTCTCGGAGGTTTTTAGTTTACACATTTTGGGGCTTGGTGTCCTTGAGGTGGAAACGTAGAGAGGTTTGTTATGTCTAACTAGCATGAGAGAACAGCAGCCAGCAGGCCACATACGAGGCAGTACAGGACTTGAAAAACACAAAAGCCAAAACGTGAGGCATCACCATCAGACACCTTCATGTGCACAGGGTTGGGTCTGGGGCAGACCCCAAGCTCAGTTTGTGGGCTGAAGAAGGTAGATGTTGCTGTAGTGATATGAATCAATAAATGCCACTATACCTCATCTGCACCAGATGAACAGGTTTCTTTAGATACTCGAGCAAAATTACACATCCCCTGTCTTTGTATATTCTCTCTGAATAGGCATGAAGCACACATAATATGGGGAGCATTAAACCCATCCAGCATAACTTTATGGCAACAATGCAATTTTATTTTATTCAAAAACATAGCACACCTCACACTGCCTGTTAGGACTGCAAGAACTCAAAGGCTGCAATTTACAGCCAAACACTGTGCTGGTGTGAAGGTCTGCCAGGGTGCCTGGAGTGCTGCATGGACACAGAGCTGCCACCCCTCTTGTGCTAATGGCAAGGCTGGAACACTCAGTTTATTTGCCTGATGTTTTGTGAGGGGCACCTAATGATGACTGCAAAAGCAGTCTGTAGGACAACTAACTAGAAAAGGTGTTCCATCCGTAAGTTAGGGAGGCAGATATTTATTTTGTTCCGTGGAGAATGCAAGCCCTGAGTCCTTACCCATCCCCCTCCCATGGAGAAATGAGCAGGAAGCTGCATGCTGAAATTCATTGAGTTTCCTCTACCCTGCATGTGTTATTCCCCTGTAGGGGAGAATGGGGCCCTTTATACCTCCATAGCTCTGGGCTCTTTGAGTAATGAAGGGAACACATTTATTGGTACAAGGTTTGGTGTTTATTGATGCTACCCATTTTTCACCAGGTTTAGCACTCTGTGGGGAAGGCACATGGACTTTCCAAAACACATTTTATAATCAAGCCATTTCAAGGTTTATGCAGTATAATACATTTAACTGTTAAATTGTAAATAAAAGTCACTGCCCAATACTAAGCTTCCTTCAAGACATTATAGTCAGCTACATCTTTAATTATCTGATTTATAAGCAACTCGGTTGCGTGTGTTACACGCACATGTTATTTGTCTGGCAGATGTAGCATGCAAAATTATCCTTCTAGAAGAGATTGTGGGCTTCAGCCGCCACTGCCTCGCTGTCCTGTAAGGGATGCCCTCGGCTGCCGGGTGTGCTGTGTCCCCATGCCCTCCCCAGCCGCTGCGCTCCCTCTTGTGGCAGCTCAGACCCCAAGGAAACCCCACAGCACAGAGGATTTACTCCCAGAGAGCGGCCGGGGACACGACACAGCTCCGGATACGCGGAGGAAAGGTGTTTCAGCAGGCAAAACTGCACGCATATGCACGAAAGACTAGGCACCCCCACCCCGCAGCAGACATTTCCCAGGCTGTATTCCTGATATAAATCAGTGGGGAATTACCGTGCTATGTGTAAAAATGCTGTGCTGTAGTTTAACGGAGGAGACCCTGCTGCCCACGGCCCGGCAGGGAGCCCCCGCACGCCCAGCAGAGCTCCCCGGCTCGCCTTGGGGCCGTGCAGAGGGGTCCATCCAGTGCGGCATGAGGAGTATTAACCATTTCCAAAATCCTGCATCCAGTATTGATTTAGCAGTCTGGCCCTGGCAAACACTGCTAGTACAAGGAAGGCTTACAGGAGTTATTGCTCTGCCCGCATCTGCCTTTTGGCTGCCAGCTTAGCACTGCATGTTCAAAGACCAGTCAAGTACTCCAAATATTTACCTAGTGTGTTATTCTCCACCAAAAAGCAAACCCTTTAACGAAGGAATAAATTAATAAAAACACATGATCTCAGATTAAGTCTGAGAAACAGGTATCTCATCAGTTTTAGCTAGTAAATCAAAAATCCCCAAAGATGATGAAATAGCTCTTTTTTTTCTGGCAGCACACCCAGATCAAACACTTCTCATGGCAAGACAGAAACTCGCCACGGGAAGCTCTCCTTTGCAGCGATTCATTTGCTATCCGGTATTGATGTGCTACTTAATTTATTGATCCACAGAGGAATGAGGACCTGAAGGCAGTACAAACTTCATTCTCTATGGGTTCTTTAAAAAAAAAGGGATTTAGCTTCTCTTCTTTCTTGTAACTATTTCTGAAAACGAGCATCCCTGTCATGTTCTCACTGTATTGTCATGGTATAAAAAATTCCAGGTCAGTTTAAACCTGACAGCTTGTCAACAGGTTTGCACAATGGGCCTTGCTCTCCAGTCCATTCACGTTGCTCACTTTGTTAGTACGAAATCTGCAGATGTTCATTTAAAGAAATAAATTAAATAACTTGCATGTAAACATGGTCTGTAGTCCTTATTCTTACTTTTAAAATCAAAAACCCAATCAATTTAATGGAAAGGTGTTAAGGGGACAACCCATGTAAGACACATAGAGAATGGGTTAATATTTTCCCTTTTTTTTCCTTTTTTTCCTTTTTTTTTCCTTTTTTTTCCTTTTACCATTTTAGTGTTCAGAAATTACAAATCCATGCATGTGAAGCTTACAGCACGGTACAAGGGATCCTGTGAAACAGACATGTGAGGATAAAGGATGGAGATTTCCACTAAGGCTGTCTTCCACAACTTTCATAGAGTTTAGTTTATGCTACGAAAGTCTCATGCTGTTATTTGAGGTATTATGTTTTCCCCTAATCACCCAGACAGTATTGACATCTCTCCTTTTCTCATCTGGGAGCAAGGACAGGTGTCACAATAAGAGTTGTCTCCCTCAAGACTGATTAACCCCTTGGTAAGAAGAAAACACAGAAGATGTGCACTCTTTTCCCATTCCAGGAACCAGGTGTCAGTAAGATCAAGGGATACAGCCTTTCTCCTATCTTCTTGCCCTTCAGCCAGGTAAAAGGGACTAGATTCTGGCTAGGTTAAAAAATCATACCACTGGCTATCACCTAAGCATGATCTCTCAATTGCAAGATCACAGAAGGGAACTCACCCTCACAGAAGTTATGGAGCTTGCAAAGGCAAAGATCTCTGCAGCTTTCATTTTTCCCTGTGCTCAGTGACCATGCAAATAGTGGCCATCTGGCCTGAAAACAAAGCCACTGTAGAAAAGCAACCTGTAAACAGCATATTACGTTTCTTGCAAACTACAATTCAACAAACAGAGGATGCAATTCGATACAGAACTCAGCAGCAGATGGACAGCCAAGAACGTGGATACTATAACATAATTATTTGTATTCTTGACATCACAAAAACATGCATTGATCTTGCACAGTTTGTGACCTTTACATGTTCAGTATGTCAGTAATCTTGGGTGCCAGGCAGAGGGCACCACTCCTACTCCTGCATGCCTGAAATCTCTGGATGGTGAGGACTCAGAGAGCAGGAAACCAAGGAGAAATCTTACAAAGACATGAACTAATGGCTCCCATTTGCCTCTTTTCTGCCAGCAGTACATTAAACCTCTGAACACAAACAAAATGTCTAAGAATTTTTTTTTTGCAATTGTCCACCCTTCTCTTGGTCTCCAAAGATCATTATTAATTAGAAGTCCAACATGTGTTTGCACTAAAGTCTATCAGGAAATGGTATGATCTCCACCCATCTTCAGTGGGATTTCAGGACTATTTATTGCCATGATTCTGCTCCCATTTCAGTGAGAGGTAGTTTTTCATTTACTTGAGCAAGGACAATGTTAGATCTATACTGAGAGTTTTAAGGGAGAAAAAAAATTGCTGATTACAACGGGCTCCAGACAATAATAGTATCACTTTCTTATATTCAAAGCAGTTAAGCAAATATAAAACAAGCAACTAAAAACTGACAAAAAAAAAGGAGAGTTCATTCTAAGTTCAGTTCATTAAGAGTTACAGTTTGATACTGTTGATTTCCCCTGAGTTCAATAAACACAAACTCACAAAAAAAGAACATAGCTATCCTTTTCCAAAAGACATGAATGGAGAAAGGTAATAATGAGATCTGACTTTATCTAATCAGTGATTAGCCCCGGCAATACAACTTCACCTCCCGAAGTCATCAAGCTGCTGACAATCGTAATGTTACGTGTAAAACTTCATGATGCTGCAGTGATAAAAATCCACCTTTAAATTAGCAGGCTGTCAAGGGCAAAGGGTTATCTTACACAAACACTTAGCACGCTGAGGAGTGGTTACTGTCTGAGATCAAATTTCCTACGTGGAAATCACGGAAGAAGAGGCTCAGAGTTCCTGCTGTACTCCATGGAGATCCCAGTGCATGGAGAACCCTCAGCAGTCATTAATCTCATCCTTATCTTGGCACTGAAAGATCAGTCCCCTTGTCTAACATAGTTGTCTAGTGTCACTTGAGACACTGCATGGTATCCAAGACACCCCCCTGGGGCTGGCAGATGTGACATGGGACCCTGGGGATAACCATGTCTGTCTTAAGCAGAATCTGAAGGCTGACAGGATATCTGTGTGCGATTCAAACACCACTAAGTGCCTAAACTTAACCAACAGACCCCCTTTACTGGCCCCCATGGGGACACCTAACTGTAAATGATCAAGTTACCGTGTCTTCTTCTTGAACTTTATTCCACCAAAGCCATTTGGAAACACCAGAGGTCAAAAAGTAAGCAAATAACCCTAGCAATACCACATTTCTGAATGCATAATAATTTGGTCCTTCCCTTCATCAGGCTGTAGGTAAACAAGTAAAACAATCCAGATGCTATAGTATGTGCAGCCACCTTGGTGAGTATCTTGTCCCAATCACAAAAAAAAAGCCCCAACAGACCCAGCTCTTCACAATCTGCACTAAATGCTTATTATTTGGGGAGTAAAAAGTAAATTGAAATAACAGGGAAAAAATTGATATAGCTGAAAAAAAAAAAGAACTCCAGTTTCAGGAAAATCTTTGTAACTCTTCACTTCTGTCAGCAATCTGAGTCCACCTCATGCCTCTGACCACACATTTTTAATACCTTAGTGATACCTTTTAATGCCTTTTAATACCTCAGTTCAATTTCCAAAAGATTAATATAAAGATAATCTGTGGGCACTTTTGGTGGCAGATGCCAAATATGATTTGAGTTTGAGAAATTACTCTTGCTTCTACCATCACTGTTCCCTTCAAAGCAAGTTGGAAGTAGATTGCAGAGATACTTCTGCCATTCCTGGTCCACATGCAAATGAAGGACTAGCACTTCTCATCAGAGCATAACACTGAAGAATATGTTGAATTTAAGGATAAAAGCTGTGGGTATCCATAGGGTTTGAAAGATACAGTTGTAAATAGTCAACAGCAGCCACCTTCGGCACACGAAGCCCTTGAGTGGGCAAGTGGTGGAGCTGGGATGTGTTTCTGAGAGGTCAGGCTTCACCTGACATGCTCAGCTCCAGGTACCTGGTTTTGGCCTTGCTCAAAGGCTTGGGGATGCTTTTTGGATTTTATATTCACGTACACATAGAAGAACCTGACACAGTACTGAAATATGAATGAAAATGTAAGGCTATCTCAAGGAAAAAAGTAAGGATTGCTAGACCAAAGTTGTCAATATGTTTGAAAAACAGACACCCACACTTGGCGAAAATACATTTATGACATAAATAGTTCATCTAAAATATACCATGAACCAGTATTCATGGACAATTAATAAAATATGCAGGATTTCTTCCCTAGAAATGGAAAATGATCTTAAAAGAAGTATCAACATGCATGAGAAAGTTTTTGCAAATCTGGTAAGCATATATTGCATTGTAGAAGACAAAGACTATCTGCAAAGTAAACCTATTCATCTGTAAATTTAACCACTAGCTTAAGGAATCCATGCAGAATCGAATGTAAATTTAGTGGTGGTATGGATGGTGTGAGTGAAATATGTTCACAAGTGACATCTTGGAAATATTCTTACATGAACTAAAATTTAATATATTATGGAGAATAAAGTCTTTTGCACTTTAACAGCCTGATCCAAGCTCTGAAGACAAAAGAAATATTCCCATTCACTTGTGTGAATGCTGGATCAGATTGATACAGAGAAAATAACAGACCATATGTTTCTGATTCCACTGGTCTTTTGGTGGTGAAGAACAGACACTTCTTTGACTAAGGAAGTACCAGGACTCTCAAAGAGAGCAATCCCTGATTTACTCCATTCTGGGAGGAGAGTGTGACCTGCCCTTGAGTGCCTGCTTTCTTAACTCCTTAACACATGGCAGTAAGTAAATCCTGCAGAAAAGCTGCTGAACTTGCACATGCAGTAACTTCTAAAGTAAACTCCATGGCTGCCAAAAAGTGTATGAGAAGTCAGAAATAACTTACAATATGGCAGGTGTTACAGTGCAATAAGGGCATATCTTAGGTGCATTATAAAACACAGACTGAAGTGGTTCCAGGACCTAAGAGTTATTACAATACAGACTGTGAGGTTGCTATTTAGATTAAATTCCTCCTACCATGTCTTCAAACCAATTTTTTCCCCCTTATTTGCTCCATTCACCACATTTAGATGCCACCATCTTCTCAGAAAAGGAAATCCCCACTTCTCAGCACGAAACCTGAAAAGCTTTCAGTCTTGGAAGGAGCTGCTGAGCCTACATCCTACAGCCAGGTAACCTAAGCCGTGTGGAAATACAAACGCTTCACAACCTTCAAGACTTTCACAGTGGGCCAAGCTCAGGACCTAAGCCAGCACCATTAATACCTCAAGCAGCAGACAGCACCAGTCAGTGGGAAAGTAGGAAGTCAAGGAAGTGGGGAGCATTGCCAAAGCACCAAAGAATATGTGTGCATTAAAGCACCGCTCTTGGAAAATGCTCACATTAGTTCTGTGCATGCTGGTACATCTCCGTGACAATGTTGATCCAGGAGATGCTGACTTTGTCCTGTGAGCAGGATGCTGCCTCCCAGCATCCTGTTAACCATCCAGTTAACCAGACCTGTCTCCAGTGGGATCTGCCCACTGACTAATGATCCATGTTTCCCAGCCCACTGCAGCATCACTCCTGCTCAGCAAGACAGACTCCACCAAGTTGGCATGCCCTCGGTGCCTGTGGAAAGCACAGCTCTCGGTAGGGCATATGCTCTGCAATCCCAAAAATCCAAGTTTTGGGGGAACTCTTGAGTCAATTCAGAGGGACTTCACAGCTCTAAGAATCTGACTTTTTGGCCCTTTTGAAAAATCTCACACTAGATCTTACAAAACTGGCAGTATTCATGAAAGTATAAATTAGGACTTCAAGAATAATTCCTCCAAGAAATAAACCCCAGCCTTTAATCAAGCCAAGGCTCCATCCTGCAACAGTAAAATCCAGAAGCCAGGACCACATTGCCTCATCTCTAATGTAAAACAAGAAGACTGGAAAGAGCTGCAGGCAGGATTTTGCTTCACAGGAGGAAATACAAGATGGTGACTGCAAAGTGACAAATTCCTGCTTGTGCTGTTTAATTTCTGCTGAACCCAATGAGGCTGTTTAACGAGCCTGGCATTAGCATAAAGTGACCTCTTGCACCCACATGGCCTCATGTTTTTTGGAGCACAGGTATCATGAGAAACACTCTTCAATTTCCCTAGAAGGTAGTAAGAATATGGAGTGATAAAGCAAAAGTTTTCTTCTTAAACATGGAGCTAGTCTTCAATTTATACAAAAAAATTATTTCACTTGTTGATAGCAAAGCTGTAGGCCTTATTCAGATCTGCAGGTTTGTTGCTTTGGTTTAGTTTGTTGTATTTCTCAAGGAAGCAGAACTGTCTCCCCTCCCACCACACCCCCAAATGAATGCAAGGTGGTTACTCCACAGGGCTTGTTTGGGGAGGGAGATTGTTTGTTTTTTGAAGCCACTAAGGTTGTCATTCCTTCTATGGTGCTAACCCCTCCTCCTGGCTGGAGGTTATTCCCTATTGGCACATTTCTTCTGTCAGAGATCTGTTCTGTTTGGTCTCTCCTCACACTTTTTTGACGTTGCAATGCAGCACATCACATAACGGCTGAACCACAGAGCAGAGACACAACTAGCACTGGAGGGTGGCTCCCTTCTCATCCAGCATTTCAGCATCATTTGGCTTGTGATCAGTAGCCACTGACTCCCTAACACAGAGATGGACTCTCTTATGCTCCTTCTGCCTTACCCCCCTTTTTTAAATCCTCCACTGTGCCAAAAAAACCCCCGACTTCGAAAGGTATTTGGAAGCTTTTTGATTTCAACATTTTTAAAGGTGTCGGGCTGGGACTTTCCCCAAAAATAGCAGTAGTTAGGTTAGCTGGCTATCATGTTTTAAATGTTTGTTGTATTTTTTAAGAAGTTTTTTCCTTTCTTCTGAAATGTGCCAGAAACATGGGGTTTCTGTTCTGTACAGTGGTTCCACTCACTTTTATTGTCCTGGTTTTAGTAGGAACGGTGGTTTAGGAAGACAGGAAAGAAACAGAGCAAATAGTAAGCACAAATCAATCAAGCACACATCAAGGACAATTTCCTCATTCTTCCCTTTAAAAAAAAGTCTCATTTGTTTCAGGCTTTCTGTAACGAATAGCTAAAAGCATCCTAAGTCCCATTCCACCTGGGCAACAGATATATCTTGAAGTGTGACAACCTGTTCAACTTAGTGGGACTTTATCTTTTACTTAAACACTAAAAGACAAGTGTTTGCCCTGTGCCTGCAAGCAGCTGCATACAGATGGCGATGCACTGAACTCACCCGGGAAAGTTTGAACTGCAAATCATACAGTAAATCCATTTGGGAGTATAAACACTTTTTTTTTTTTTTAATTCCTTCTAATTTTCACTCATCCTGGGAAATTTTTGCCCTTAGTAAGCTTCACAAGTCAAATCAGGCAAGCAGGACACTGCTTGTTTTTCAACTCCAAGTGATGAAGGGTGGAGAAAGGATTTGTCATCGCACTAAGTTCTGGGAAGGGCTTTGGGTCCCAAACATTGTAGTCAGTGGAGAGAGATGGCAACTCCCATCTCAAATTGCAGGTATGTGAAAGCACTCTTTGGAAAAGCTCTTTTCTCTCTCCATGACTTTGGAAAGAACCCAGGTGATGAAGACAGATATAGATAGACAACAGCTGTAGGAAAGAAAAAGCCTCTTTTTTGTTGTTTTTTTTAATCAGTCATTGCTGTACAGAGGAAAAAGCTCACACACACATATACACAGACATGCAGAGTCCCCACTGGACAGAGAACAAGAATTACATCCCAAGAAATGCAAAGGACCTCTGTGAGACCTGAAGTCAGACCAGTACTTAAATGTGCTACAAGTGCATAAATGGTCATATGTTTTACATAGCAAATATATAAATGCTTGCACAGCATCAGGTACATAACTCAGCTTTGCATTCATGCTACCACAGTGTTTTTAAAGCAAACTGGTGTCCTTGCACACCAGCCATATGTGTGTAAGGAAAAGTGTGACTCAGTTTAGTTTAGTGCGACTTACACTGGACATGTGTTTAGGAAACTGTTGCAGGAGGAAGAGAGCCTTATATTCCAGGCTAAGACTGGGATTATGTGTCATCTGGCTTGGCAGGCCTGGGGCATTAACTGACATCACATATCAGGTTAGGTTAATATTCTACCGCTTGGTTCTGCTTGAGCACATCTGTGTGCCCAAGCTAGGGATCAGTTGACAAACCCAGAGTCTCAGGGGGAAAGGGTTAGTTGCTCTGTGATCAGCAGGATGGCACTTGCACCACGAGATGTTCAGACCTAATGCGTGGATCTGCCGTGAATCAGAAGCTGCATCTGGAAAGCAGCAATACAAGTCCAGCTCTCCAGGGATGCCCATGGCAATGAAAGGAGGCTTGGATGAAAAAATGACAGATAGTGGCAACTTGGATGAGATATTACCAGAATGGGAGAAAAAGTTAAAGGGTATAAAAATACCTCCTTTTTTTGACAAGATGCTCCAAGAGACTGGGAAGACTTTCCCTCACTCCAAACAAGTCGGGAATTACCTAGTAGGCAAAATGATCAACAAGGGCTCCTTTGCCAAGGTGATGGAGGGACTGCACATCCCCACAGGGGAGAAGGTAAGTTCATAAGAAGAGGGTAACACGCACTAGGAATTGCAAATAACCTCACACTAATTTACAGCAGAAAATTTCAGACCATTTAATCTGAAAACCACAATCTACTCAGTGAATTATCCTCTGAACTTTATCCTCATAAATTAGCCTCATAAATTTAGTTTATTGCTCATGTATAATCAATCACATGTGTGAATACATATTGAGTGCAACTATTTTCACAATTATAAAATATAGACAACAGAGATATCCTCCTGCTGAAAGAGAGAAGGATGCTGGCATAAGGACAATTTCAAATCTGCTCTGCCTAATAATCCTCATTGAGCAATTAGTGCCTTGCGTCTGATCTTTAAAGTTATGGACAACACTTAGTGAAAAGCCAGCTGCTCCAACAGCAAATATTTATATGGCAGGACACAGATAGCATCTGTTATCTCTAGTTCAGTTGGGATAAGTTACTCTCAAGTGACTTTCTGAATTTTACTTTTCTTGTGGCTTCCGTAGCTTCACTGTCTGACTAGCTCCCCAAACTGCAAAGAGTCCAATCCCAGCCCATAATAGCCAGTATCTGGAACAGCTTTTAGACTAAGTCAGAAAGGGAGCATGTTGGAAAAAAAATGTGGTACACTTCAGATGCAGTTATCAGTCAAGCATGTAGGGATTTTTGCATTTCAGAATATTTCATATGTGCCTCTTTATTAATGCAATGAGAGGGACAGATATGACAGACTTCAACCTTCTTGTTTTGCCCTTCAAGAGAAATAAAAAGCAGATTCTTCCATCAGGAGCCTCTCCCTCTGTGATACTGATTATCAACACCATGTCAAAAAAAGCCTCTCCCCCATGACAGCTTACTCCATATCCTTCTGAAAACTAATCCTGGTTGCAAAGCTTGTTGCTAATTTGCAAACATCCTGCCATTTAGGTAGCCATAAAAGTCATTGACAAGAGGAAAGCCAAGCAGGATTACTATGTTTTAAAAAACATGAAGCGTGAGCCACGGATACACCAGATGATTCAGCACCCCAACGTTGTTCGGCTATATGAGACCCTGGAGACTGACAACTCCTATTACATGGTGATGGAGCTGTGCCTTGGCGGGGACCTCCTGGACAGAATCTGTGACAGAAAGAGGCTGGTGGAACAGGATGTAAGGAGATACACCAGGCAAATTCTGTCTGCAGTAGAGCACCTGCATTGCCAGGGGATTGTTCACAGGTAAGATGTTTCTCTCCTCTTTCAAACAGTAAGAAAGGAAAGTGTGCAAGAACATAGAGTGTTCTTCTTCACCAAGAGGATTTCTTTATTTTTCCCTAATAAAAACAGGGATTGCAAAGAAGACTATGTTCTCTCAGCTCATATTAATAAAGCATTTTATTCTCAGTAGTGGTTACTACTATTATAAGTTGTTATGGACTCCTTGTGCAGTAAAGTAGCAAAGATACTTATCCCAGGGACAAGAGCTGATAAGCACAACAAACCTATACTTTGCCACAATTATCTCAGAATTAGTTCATGAGAAATGTGTATCTTATTCAAATATTTTAGTGTGGCTACACATATAAATATTGTTGTCCTTTGGTTAGCCACAACATATTGAAATAACCATATGTCACTCAGAACAGAAAACTGAGGAATCACAGCCCATTGCTTGTCAAGACGGCAGGACCTGCAGATCTGGGTCTGTGACAGGTTGATGACCCTCCATGTTGGCTTTTGCATTACGAGGACAGATCATGCCTTGTGTCACTGCTAGAGGAACCTCAGCAGCCCATGCAAGGAGAGCTGATCATCCCCTCTATCAGAGATCTCGGCACGTACGCCAAGAGCAGCAGTGTAAGGCTTCTATGTTAGGTGGAAGAATAGGCAAGAAGCAGTTTTTCCCACCGTTTTTCTGTTTAACTTAATGATTCACAGTCAATCAGATTCTTAATTTTAACTGGTAACTGCACTCACCAAGAAAGCCCACAGGATCTAACAAGTAATCCAGTTGACTCCATTGTTACAGCAACCATGAAACAAATAAGCTGTAAATGTGATGCCTCAGCATTTACAAGTGCTTTGTGACTTGAAATGCTTGCAATCCAGCACTTCATTATATTGGATTTTTCAATTAATAAGGAATGGATGAGAAAGAAATAGTCAGTATTTGACCTACAGAATTTAAACGAACAACAAAAACAAAAAACCACCAGAAAATAAACCCAAGGGGCTTCAACCATTTAGTCCAGGTTGACATCCCTGTCTTGCTGGTTCCCTAAGTAATCTATTTTACAGCATTTCTTCTGTACTTACAGTCATAACATTTATGTTCTTCCCATGACAACATTCACCATTAATTTCTCAAGTCCTGTTCCCATCTTTTTGTTTGGAATAATTCTTCACAGTGAGCTGGAGAGTAGCCTGACTTCTTGCCCTACTTCTTTCTTCTTCCATCATTCATACTTTGCTGGAAAAGCTTTGTGAGAGAGAAGAATTTTGCTGCACACCCTGAGAGTAGCCAGGTACAAAGTGGCGTGAGCTCCCCTGGTGACTTGATTTACTATCAAACTGCCCTAACCAAGGGAAAATTCACTCCTGGCTCTCCAGCACTTTGTCATAGGGTTTATGAGGTTGCATGGTCTGGCAGGAGCCCAGTCACAGGTGTAGGTTCAGTCAGCTGTACTTCAACTCGTGACCTGCTGCTAGCTTTGAGATTCAGAGCTATGGCCTTGACCTCTTACCAGAAGCAGATTGGGAAGGGTCTGGAAGGGCTTCCCTGCTCAGCTCCAGCTGCCGTGATTTATTACAACTCGCTTCAGAGATTAAACCAATGAGGATAATTGTGGGTGTATCCTCTTCTGAAAAGAAGGCATCAATGTTTCCAGAAAGATGAGCAAAGAAGTAGGAAAGTTACCTCACAAATCCAGTCTGGTTTTCCCATCTAAGCACTGAGCAAAACTCAACTCCTTGCATTGCTTTAAACCGAGGAAAGGAGGGTTCCCAAGCTGCCTGCTGGGAACAGCTGCTGATCCATGGGGAATATCCTGGTAGAACGACACCAATTATACATTCATGAGATGGATAATTGTGTGCCAATGCTTGGGTCTATGCCAAGAATGGAGCTGTCTGGTGATTGTAAGGTCTCATCCCTAAGCTCGTCACTTAGGAATGTGCTAATTTAATTTACTTTTCTCAAAAGTATCTTATGGGCATTCCTGAGTTTTAACCCTGCATATGTCTCAGAAAAACAATATTTTCTAGTGCCTTAATAATGTGCTTGATGAAAAAGTGGCCAAATTTGTAACTGTTTTTAGTCCAAATTGATACATCTCAACAGAAATTCAACACTATGTTCAGACAGCTATTTGGTTCCTTAAGATTTACTTTTCCAATTCATTGCTAAAATCAGCACTGATGCAACAAATTTAACCTTACAGGTAAAATTAAGTTTGAGACTACATTTCACAGTAAAGGTACTAACCTTTCTTGTCCATGCAATATCATGGTTGATCTGTTGCCACAGTTGCCAAAATGACCCAGGAGACGGAGCATTGACTCACTTGTTCTCCCAGCATTTTACTGTGCCAGATATAAGGAGGCTCAGGCACAAGGTCTGGCTCAACAACTCCACAAGCTAACACTCATCAGCTGAGTTCTGCTTACTATCCCTATGCCTGCTCTGGACACGGCCAAGTGGTGAGGTAATGCATCTGAGCTTAGAAACCTCAAATAAAGACGTGCAAGCTAAATCCCATTGCCTTGCAACTGGATTGGGATAGCGCACGCGCACAGCCAGCTACCAACCCCTACCGCTGGCGCTTGCGAGGCGACAGTAACTTGCTTGTATGTACAGTTCCTAATTTTTCCTGGCTGTTTTTCCTGGATATTTTCCCTTCTCTCATATAAAAATGTCATCTATGCCTTTGAATCCCTACTGAACCGAAGTCCTGGAGAAACATCACAAGCTGCCCTCTAGGCTCTCTCTCTCTGAAGTCCCCATGGGAAGGAGGGGGGAAAAAAATCACAGTGTTACTTAAATTTACAACATTTCTTGGAAAGTTTCCTTTGGGGAAAAAAAAAAAAAGAACATGATGTATCTTTGATGTAAGATAACTTCTGACATTACATAAACTTTCATAGTGACCGTTATCAGGTTTTTCAGGCAAGAAAGTCTACATTTTTATTAACTCTGTGAACAGTCAGCTCAGCCTATAGAAGAGCAGTTATAGCAATCTAATATACCATTATTTAATGGCAGTGAGTAAAAGTCATCAGAGTGTACTGTGGGGTGCTAAATCTCATAGAAATATCAGATTTGCCTGAAACCCAAATAGTTTTAAACTGCAGCATTTCAGTGCAGAGAGTTATGACACAGGCAGTCTATGAACAAACTTACATTAAATCTACCTCCCAACTTTTGGGCATTGGCTAATTTACCACTCCAGAAAACATGCTATTCGAATTAAAACTTATTAAAGAGGCATCGTTAAAACCATGCCTATTCCCATCCTCGGCCTGGGGCAGCAGAGGGTTTTGAATGTAATGCTGTCCCATCCAGAGCCACAGAGTTAAAAGGATGCTCCCTTCAACCCACCCATCATGACCACCTCCAGGCTTCATCCCCTGCAGCAATGCAGTGCTGTTCATGCAGCACCAATCCATCCAGCCCTTGTTCCTTGTTCCCATCACTCCTTCTACTTTGTCCTCCTGTGCTCTCCAAGGTCTCTCTAACAGCTGACAAAAGAACTTTATAACTTCAGAGCAGGTGGGAGGGAAATCCATGTTCCTGGAGTTGTTTCTGAAACTTGTTCTGTCCCTCTCATGGCTCCTGTAGCGCCGAGGGAAGCCCCCAGCAGCAGACTTTGACAGGACTTAGCAAAGCATCGCAGGCTCTTCGACTGGCTCCCAACTCTGAAATTACACTGTATGAGGACACCTCTGTGATGAAAAAGATTTTGGTTTCCACTTCAGGCACTCCCCACAGTGGGGCATTATTCTGACTTGTGCTTTTAATTTGGAAATATGTGAATGTTCACACAAGTACCTGAGCCAGCCTTTTTCTTGCAACTTGAATTACGTCCTCCTGGCAGGGGCCAGCTGATACTGGTTGACCCTGTTTACATAAACATCACTGAAGATGTCTCCACTTTCACAGTATCTGTCTCCAACACAGCTTTGGTACATCTCCCCTCTTATACAAGCAAGGCAAATCTCACTTTTCAGTTCCCCTCTCATCCTTCATATCTCCCCAGCAGGATTTACTAACAGAGAAATCAGAAATATTCTGCAGTGCTCAGTACTTCAAAAAAGCCAAAAAAACTCTGGTCCAATATGCACAACATTTTTACTCAAAAGAAGAAATAAATGGAATTCATTAAAAAAAAGTCTAAATTAGTAGAACAGATGATTCCTAAAATTAATTGTGTATTTAAAATATATGTTCATAAAATATTCCCTGAAATACTGAAAGTTTCCATTTTCCTGACTGAAAACTTCAGGAAGGAATAAGGATCCTGTTACAATTGTAGGCAGAGCTTTGCAGAACTATTGTTATAATTTCAATTAAATTTTGCCAAAAACTGTCTGCAAATGTTTAGCTGTGACATCAAGCATCCTAAAGTTTGCTCTCTGTCTTAATTTCAGGGACCTAAAAATTGAAAATTTTCTTCTTGATGAGAACAACAACATCAAAATCATTGGTAGGTGCACCGCTATCTGAGAAGCTTGTTTTCTGTTTTTTCTATGTGTGTGCGGCTTTCGGTGACAGTTCAGCTACTATTCAAACATATCCATACTTGACAAGTGAGCTTGTGATTATTCAATAAACATATTTGAGCTTTTAGAATAAATAAAAGTTATGAAGTATAACTTAACAGCTTGTTTGTTTGAACTTTAACTGAAACGTACTTTTAAGAGAACAAGGAAAACAATTTTGCCTATTGTTTTCCCTTGTGTATTGCTGGAGAAGCAAGAAACAATTACAGCTTTTATGTGTAGAAAGCTGCTCCTAGCAGAAGTGATTTGTAGACAAAGAAATAAATCTTCTGGGGTGAAACACAGGTACGGCCACATTAGTTTCTGTTGAGTCATTACTTCAGCTAGAGACCTCATCATTTGGTATGTGTTAAAAAAAAAAGACTGTTTTGGTGACTAACAGAAATCTTGCTAGGGCTGTGAAGCAAACATTTATAAAAATGAGAGAATTTGCACCAAGCAGTTAACACAGCTCAGAGAAACATTAATTTTATTCTATGGAAACCTCACAGAAAAATCCCCACAAGGGATGCTAAATCTTAGAGAAGCCACATGTTTAACCCAGTGTTTCCCAAACTTTTAAAAGCTTAACACCTCTGAGGAAAAAAGGCACCAACTCTTCACCCCTGTTTTATAGCCAGCCAGTCCTTTACAATCACACCTTTCTCTTCCCTCCCCCTTGCACACATGCACATACACAGAGAAAAAGGCTTAAGTTAGCACTTTTTCCCCCACATTTACCATGGGCAAAAGCACAATGTCGTAGCTCATTAAGCCACGCTAACGTGGCTGTGTTGTTAAGCTCATGCACTCAACAGAGGCAAAACAAAATAGTTAAACCAAAATCAACCAAACCAGGTCCATGGCTGGGTAACTTTACTCTAAGTTCTCTGCTGATTCATGGCATGTTAATTCAAACCCATATTGGCACCACAGCTGAGACGCCAATAGATGCTACAGCTATTTCTCCTATTTTCGGACAATTGGTAAATTTAAAGTAGTTTGAAAAGAGACTAAAACTTCTTTGCCTTTGGCTTTGTGACCATCAGATTTTGGACTAAGCAATACTGCAAGGTTCGAGGGCCTCTCCCAGGAGCTGTTACATACCCAGTGTGGAAGTCCAGCTTATGCTGCTCCAGAACTCCTTGCTCATAAGAAATACGGTCCAAAGGTGGATGTCTGGTCCATGTAAGTAGATCTAAAAATGCACTTATTGAAAAACTCTCAGCACTGAATGGTTTAGATAAGACTCTGATATAAATGGGTTGGTGGCATTCATCTTTGGGGCATTAAAGGCAAAAGCAGAAATATATCAGGGAAGGGTTGCCAGAAAAAAAAAATTAGTATCTTGAAATGTGCCTCCATTGCAAGACACTGGAGAAAAAAGAAGGCATGATCAATACGCATGTGTTTCTGGAGAAACCCTGTGCCAAGAGAAGCCAGCAGAAGGCAGGGTATCTGCACATAGGAACCTGTGCTGAAAAGTCAGAGAAAGAACTTGTACATATCAACCCCCTCAAATGAACCCCCCTGCCTTCCTGTCCTGGCAGGCAGGTTCAGCTGACAGCTGAGTAACTTCTGTCAAAATCAGACTCCTTGAAAACCTTGGACTGACAAATGGCCATTTTCTCTCTAAGGCATATTTTGCCAAAAGAAGAAATCTATACAGAAAAATTGAGTCTCAGGAACACACAGGCCAAAGATATGGCTATAACAGAGCTATGAGCCCTCCAAACATACCTTACCACAACCCTTTATACTGAATTATGATAATAATGTGGAGTTATTTTCCATCATAGGTGGCACAAACCTTCATGGACTCCTTTTTATTACATCTACAGGATACATCTCCTGTAACAAGCAAGAATGCAGAAGGTGCCAGTTTTTCACATGGAGTATCTCAGACTTTTCAAATGCATTTCCAGTTTGTAGTTCTAGCAGCCAGGTTATGGGGGTTTTTATATTTTTTTTTCTAAGTGGAGCTTGGAAAATTATAATATATTAAGTCGATTTTTGTATTCTTTAATCTTCATGGATCTGGACAGGAGAACAGCTCTCCATGTCCATCATTTGTCCAAAGGCAGTTCATGTTTGTATGTATGTATGTATGTATGTGTGTGTGTATATATATATATATATATATGTATATGCAATATGTATGTGTATGTATATGTATGTATATGTGTATATATATGTATATATATATATATATATCACCTTCTCCTCAGGTTTTTGACAGTAACCAGATGTCTGGGTCTCCACCTAGGGGACATTTTATAAGCCGATTTCTAGCAGGTATGATTCAGGATATGGCAAGTGAGCATGAGTAATACAGACTAAACCAAATCTTTGCCTAGAGCATTAAGATGGAAAAAAAAAGTGGTTCGTCAAATGCACCTTCATCCAGACTCCTCCCACTTATTTACAATTATAACCATAATTCCTTGCAGTATCCTAAAAAGTGTTAGAATAAAGATCCAGCTGTTGAAGCCAATTATAAAGTTCCATGGATTTCAAATAGCTCACAAGGTTTCTAAGAGTAATAGCACTTTTTGGTTTAGAAGTGCCACCTCCCATCCTACCCCACAAGCACACCGATTTAAAGGATGTTAATGTGATGTTTCTAGAACAGGTTGTCTAAAGGAGTTGTGGATGCCCCATCCCTGGAAGTGTTCAAGGCCAAGCTGGATGGGGCCTTAGGCAACCTGGTCTAGTGGAAAGTGTCCCTGCCAATGGCAGAGAGTTGGAACAAGATGATGTTTAAGGTCCCTTCCAACCCAAGCCATTCTATGATTGTGTTCAACACACAATGTGGCATTTGATCTAAACCACTTCATTCAGGACACCTGCAAAAAGGAAAGGAAGGCCTGGATGTACACAGCTGCTCTGAATTGGGGTATCACACTTGCCTGTCCACCTGTCAGAATGCAGAATTTCCTTGAGGAGTTCTCAGCAGTCTTTACTAAACCGTGTGCTCACAAAGGACAAAGTGTTTTAGTTTCCTCTGCAGGATTGCTGGTGCATACATACAGGCATCTGGTTCAGGTGCCTAAAGCAGAAGATTAGTTCTCCTATATGCTCAAAAGATAAAAAGGATTTATATGCATATAGTTATATAAAGTATATTACTCCTCTCTGTATAAATGGTACACAAAGTTAAGGATGAAGGGACACATGCTACCAAACTACTTCAATATGTGTCTGATTTTCAAGAGTGCTACTCTGAATTTATGTAAACATAGCATGGATTAATCAGATCTAGAGGATGCTGTCAGCACTTAAATAGGATAATACTGATTTCACATTTCAGGTATCTGAAAGAGCGCAAAGCAGTAATCGCAGAACCATTTACTGAGCTCACTACGTTAATAAACAGCAAATAACAGGTCAAGGTCTACATAAACTCATATACGGCCCTTGCTGTTTAACACAGACAGATTCTGCAACTCAGGCATAAAGCATATTTAAAATTTAAATTGGAGATGTTCATGTTATCATATTGGGAAAGGGAACTCTGATGGACTAAAATATTAGTTTAAAAGATAAGTTACTGTGTTCAGTTGTCACAAAATAAGCAAACTACTACAGATAGACTGGACCTAGAATCAAAAGATTTCAGTGTAGTGCAGAAAGACTGACTTTATGCAGCAGGACTGACAAAGGGCTGTTACAGAACTCTGTAACTCTCTGGAGGAACCAGAGAGCCAGTCAGTCAAATGCACACTCACAAACCCAACCAGATCCAACTGCAATGCAGCCAAGACTCCTGAGATGCAACAGTGAACTGCAGTGCCTGTTTGCCTAATCATGGCTTCTGTGCAGAAGATTTTAAGGGTTCTTTGGAGGACTGCAAAGTGGTTGGCTTTCACGCACCAGCTGAATTGAGGAAACAGCTGTTGTACTCAAACAAATCCAGGTAGTTCAACAGGACAGAGGAGAAGCAGTTTGTATGGCTAATAAGCTTTCAAATTTAACGTGCCATGAGATTCCATCTGCAATTAACTACCAAGTGCATTAGTGTTTACTAGCTATAACTGTGTGCATCTCCATCTCATGGTTTTTCAGCTCTTTGAACACATTAATAAAAATCATAGTTGAGCACAGCACAGATTTGCTTCACAGATATCATTTGCACTAGTGTACCAACCAGGTCAATTGAATTAGAGTTGCCTGAATTCCTAAATTTAGTATCTCTGCTGAGCTCAGAAGAGGAATGGTAAAGGACAGTCGGAGGGAACTCTGAACAACCTGGTCTAGAGAAAGGCGTCCCTGCCCTCAGCAGAGTGATTGGAACTGCATGATCTTTAAGATTCCTTCCAACCAAGGCCATTCGATGATTCAATGATTCATTCTATGGCGAAGAACAGTGCTGCTGTGGCGGTACAGTTCAGCTGGAGCGAGGAAGTACCATGGAGAGTGTTCAAGGAAACCTCCTTGTTCACAAACTCAGGACAGCTAAGCAAGTTTTCCAAATGTTGGTACTTCTCCAGACTGAATGGCAAACCTTCACAAAGTTTGCTATCGCTGCTAGCAGACTGTTAGTCTTTCGCAAGAGTTAAAGTTTTAAGTCTTTAGCCAACAGCAAGCTGTTACCAAACGAGTGCCTTCTGGGCATAAGTCACACCTAATTTAGCAATCTGAGCAAAGCAAGAAGAACTGAATTACTATTTGGAACAAGATCTATTGCATCAGTCCCAGTTTTGTGTTGTCACTCAGCCTCCAAAGCAAAATGCTTTATTCTGATGGGCTGGGTACATTACACTGTCACTCCAATCAGCTTATTTTTAAAATAAACAGCAGGTCTCGACTTTCAACACCGCAGGCTTTCCAGTCACTCACTGTACACTCTATTTTATACACACTTCCCACAACATTCTTTTCTACATAAAATGGCATTTACGCAAAGAAAAAAGGCATAAAATGTGTATTCAGTATGAATTTCTGCTTAGAGGTAATCTGTAACCTCATTTGTGATGCTGATGGCAACTCTCTGAAAACTGACTCATAGCTTTGTGAGATTTTTAAATAAGTACTTATTAGTATTACATGGAGCTCTGATGTTTGTCTTTTCTTTTGACAGAGGTGTGAGCATGTTTGCTATGCTAACTGGCACATTGCCCTTCACAGTGGAACCTTTTAATATCAAGCAACTACATCAGAAGATGTTAATTGGAGAAATCAGCCCTATTCCATCAGATATTTCCCCCGGTAAAGCAGTTCAGTCTGTATAAAGAATATCAATTCAAAAATGTTTTTACCCATGTAATAATGTGAATTTAACAATAACTCAATCTTCTGGAAATTAAGATCTACCTTTTCCAGTTGCTTTGTTTGCATTTAGAAATAACTTTTTTGAGGCTATGGCAATATCTCTTTATCTCAGGCTACAAGGAAAATAACATTGTTGTCTCTTCAAAAGGCCATTATTCTTGGTTCTCATTTACAGGGGGGAATAAAATGTCCATTGCTTTTACCTAAGTGGAGCAGCTCTGCAATAAATGAAAACACTGCCATCTTTAGTATGTCCCGTGCTGTGTGTCACAGCCAGGCATTCTTTCCTGTTTTTCCCACAAATAAGTTATCTAAACCTTAGATATTTTTTCCTGGAGCCCTTATCTTTTGGCTACTGGCAGGGACTACAACACTGAGATTATTAAAGACATGGGAGGGCTATTTTTGTGAAGAGTCTGCTCATATTTTTCATGAGAAAGAACTGAAATGTAACATTTTTCAGTTAATTTTACTGACAATCTTTAATGAGGTACAGTCAGTGAAGTCTTTTAGGACAACTGGGAAAGATAATTCTCGTAAATTCTAGTCTGAATTACAAACCATGGCTCTAAACACCAGAGTTCATGTTGGTGTATATATGCTCTCAGTCAGCAGTGCAAGGTTTACTTCCTCGAAGTTAAAAATTCTGCTGCTTTACAATGATTCTTATACACCTCTGGCTGTAATCCCTATTTTCTCTCCACCTGGAGCAGCATCTTCTCTGTTGACTGTCACAGGCTTAGGCTCCTTCTCACAGCTGTTACGGTACATCTTCACTGACCAAGTCAGAAACAGGGCAGAGTGAGGCATGTTTTGCCCAGATGTCTACCAGCAAGAGTTCAGATCTCCCCATGGCCTGTGATGTTAGGCAAGAGTGATCCTAGGAACCACGATTAGCTTCAGTGGCTGCCTGCAGCCAAGCACTGGGAAGCAGCAGACAGTTCCAGACTAAGCTAGCTGGATCTAGTCTGGAGTATTAAGATAATGTGATGATTCAATTTCTTTCTCTCCGCTAGTAAATGAAATAAGGATATCTACCATAGATGTCAAGAATGTTTGTACATTGGTCTCCCATTTCGCTTTCTTTGGAAATCAGTTGCCAGATAGAAGCTTCATTTTTGTAGAACCCCTCCATAGCTGCAATTATTATATTTCTAATTTTTCTTGTTTATGTTATCGTTGCAGCTTCTACTAATAAATGCATTATCTCTGCTTTTCTACAAAGCCCACACAGTTAGTGGAAGATTGTGGATAACTCCATTGTTCTCTTGCACACTGGGAGTTCAGTGAGAGAGCAGTAATAAACTAGCTTTGCATACTTTAGATCTAAATTCTTCTGGAGGAGATTACAAGTGAAAGGAGCAGTATGTTCCAAGTTTAATGCTCACTTGCCATTTTGTTCACTTCAAAACTTCCCCAAGGAATATGGAAGAATTCAGTAAAGTTTTCCCAAGAAGTTAAAAAAAAAAAAAAAAGACAGGGACTTTGTGCAGTGCTGGAGCTGAGTGATTGACATACAGGAATGTTTGAGTCCAACTCCAGGGAGCCAAAGCACAACACATCATGTGAGCACAGGAGTCCATCTCCAGACCTCATTACAGAGAGTCTTATTGATGCAATTGGGTTCTTTGGGTGAGGAACATAACTCCTGTGTAGTCAGCTGGCACAGAAGTGCCCTTTCTCAGAGGCCTGATCAAATGCTGAGTGAGCACAATGCTGAGATTACTGCTGATGCCATAGGCTGCGTTCACTGGGGTAAATCAAGCAAATTAGGAACTGAGTTCCAGTACTGTATCTACAGCAGCATCCAAAGGTCCCTAGCAGGCATCCCAGCATGGTTTGGCCACCCTGCCCTTGGGGGGAAAGTGTCACCCCATGGGACCACAGCAGACTCAGAGAAAAGCCCTAGAGACTGAATTTTAGCTGAGGCTCTTACAATGTCTTGAAGTGGGGCAAGTGCCACATTTCTGAAACAGGAAAAATATGCAGTGGTCAGATGGTGAAATGTTACTAGCAAACAAGCCATTTTGTTGGAATACTGCACAGGAGCTGTACACTTCATGCAGTCTCTACTTGAGCCCGACCCTGCTAAGAGGCCTGGAGTCAAAGAAGCAATAAAAGACAAATGGTTGAATGAAGGTTTCACCAGGAAAATACTGAATGCTGCTGCCTATGAGAGCAGGTAACAGTTTTGACATCTATCTTCTACTTTGGGATCTCCGGATTGGGGATTTGGGAGGGAAGTGTTTTTAGGATTTTGTTTGTTTGTTTGTTTGTTTGTTTGTTTTAGAAGATTTTTGTTATCTACTATGGGCTGTTCCAAAATGATAGAGTTTTACTTCAGAAAACACCACACCATCGTTCTAACTGTGGATAAATTTTAAGAGAAAACATCCTTACAGAACTGTTTGTATCTATTGTGTCAATAATTTTGTTCTTAACATGCATCACAGCTGCCACTAATTTCAGTGTGTTTCTAATCCTTTCCCACAAAACTAGGTCTCGCATGCCCACCTGAAGAAATATTTTTATATTACACTGAAGGTCTTGTTTTTCTAATAATTTTTATTCTCACCCATCTTTGTAACTGGGTTTAACTATGCTCCATTTATTCTTAGCAAGGCACTTTATGGTTTAAGATTATTATAAAAGTTTGAAATAGTTATGTGAGATATGACACTTCACATAAACGTTGCCAACTTTCAAGATGTTATTCATCTTTCATATTGGGAGGCTGCAAAGCATACTTTGCATGTCTTTAAATGCCTAAATTCAGTGATAGACCTTTTACATCATAGTCACTGATGAAAGTAGCTAGTAATGGGTCACGTATTTTATTCCCAAATTGTTCTGTAAAAGTCAGTATTTCACACTAATTGAAAAAGAGAATAATTTGGCCTGTGTAATCTGCACCATCTGCATTGGTGTCCACAGGACTCTTAGCAGGTTTTCCTACCATGGTGATCCACTGCCAGTCACAGCCAGAGCTGTTAGAAATCTACTTGCAATTTCTGTGAGAATTGCCCACTGTTTTTACCTTTGCCCTCCTTCCTTCCCTCACGTGTCTGTGCTCATTCATACTGAAGTTTGAAAAAATGCCTTAGGAGTCTCATAATCCAAGGCTGATGTATTTCTGTAATGCCTTTGCTGGACTTTAATACTCACAGAAGCCCATGAGTAAAACAATTATCATTACAACAAAACATGTTTTATTTCACAATCTGATTTATATAAAAATTGGAATCCTACTGTACTTTCTTCAGTTCTTTTTTGTCCTTCAAGGGTTTCCTGGCTTTGCTACTTTTCTGTCTTCTTACGTACATGCACACATACTATCTCCCTGTTAATCCGTTTGAGGCTACTGTACTGAGAACTGAAACACACACACTTGATTAAAATGAGAAAATGCTGGTTTCCATATTTTAATTTTTCAAGCTTAATCCTGGTGGGTGTCCTTTTAGAGTAATCAATTATATCAACAATAGGATGTTTAATGATGCAGTAACAGAGTCAGCCCGGCAGTGAAGTTAGCGTAGCCAGACAAGAAGATTATTGCACAACTGTGTATCACAATTTGCCTTTAAAATCAACTTGGCCAACTCCAGCTGCATCACAAGAAGTGCAATGTCTGCTTGCCATAGATTCTGACATTGTACCTGGCCACATCATTTGCATTAAAATAATTTTTCCTAATATTTCAGATTTTGCCCCAGTGAATTGAATCCTGTTGTTTTAAACTACATGACAGAAATTATGGAGTTCAGCCTTTCAGAAGTTATCAACAGTTTAATAAATAACAGACCCTCTCCTGCCATGGCTTCTTACTGCTTATTGCTGAAGAAACTGCTCAGGTACCAGAAAGAACACAAAAGAGTTCAGGTAAGATATTATGATCATGAGAGGCATAAAGTGCTCCCTGGATTCTTATGAGGAACAATGCAGCAGCTACGTAGCACACATGAAAAAGGTGGTTGTCCAAGGAGTGGGGAGAAGTTCATCAAAAAATAGTCATGAAATTGCAGATCCAAGTACAGTCTCAAGAAACTTACAATCTGGCATTCTCAGAGGTGATTAATTTATGAGATTTTTTTATTCCCAGAGATAAATATACCTTTTTTATGACTAATGAATTTTTAAAATGAGCTGCTGGTTGTAATGGGATTGAGAATTATTTTGTTTTACATATAAGTTTACTTTTCCATTGGGAAAAGGAGCATTAGCATCTCAGTGACCTCGCCATCCCTTTCCTTTCTGACTGGTCTGTGAGGGTTTAATCCAAAGTCTGGGGAGGTGAGTGGGAAGCTGCGAAAATTGTAAAATCTTTTCCCAGCATCTTTTTTTTTTCATATTTTTACCCCTGTATCTTATGCTCACACTCCAGCTTCAGCTCACTCAGGGACATGGAGTGAGATCAGAGGGGACAAACATTTTAAAAATAAATTCAAAAAATTATGGTAATCATTGGTAAGGCCACAATTAGTCAAAAAGGCTGTAAGCTTTTCTTTTACAACCGTCTCCACTAAGGGGTTCACAGCTCAGCCATAAAAATTTTGCTTCAGGCAGAAACTAGGCAGACAGGAAGCCAAATTCCAGCTTCTAACACACAAGTGCAATGGGAAAAGTTTCAGCTACAAAAACACACACATTAGCGATTAGCCTCCCATTCAAAGCCTTAGCCCTGGAGAAGCTGTATTTTGAGAAGGTCCAGTTGACTCCTCTAGAAATTATTCAGATGAGCTTGAGCAGATCCAGATCTCCATGCCAGCACACAGCCCCAAGGTCGCACAGTCTGTGCAGTGTCTGCAGACAGAGCCATAACTCAAAAATATGAGTTGGGGAGGGTGTGTGTGCATGCTTAGGGAGAGGAGGCTTTTCTTCACATATGTGAATTTTTTCATATTACGGTTTTAAGCAGGATCTGCTAAATCATAAGTCACTCAAAAAGACCCGTATTGTGAACGCTATTGACCAGCTTTCTAATACCTCTGGATATCAAGCTGATTTACAGCCAGCAGAGATCTAGCCTTCCAGGCAAGTTGTAGTGTTTCACGTCTTGTATGACCTCTTTCAGCATCCTACCCGGTTGGAAGAGGGAAGTGATCATGTACATAAAGTTGCAAGCTGATTAAGGGTCTGTGATACTTCCTGCCACCCCTGACATCCAAAATGCCCTCTTAAGACAGAGAGTCAAGCTGAATTCAAGCACAGACCCTTAAAATAGCTCTGATTGTAAGTCAATAACACTAAAAATTATTGGTTTGAAGTCCTAGTAAATACATTTTCCAGGCAGACTGAAACTTTTGGTAGAGCAAGGCAGAAAAGAGAGGGAGTTTAACAAAGGAGTGACATCTTCTTTCTCTGTGTTGACATTTATTCAGTTAAGGGTTTAAACCCAAACCAGTACTGACTCACAATAATATGACCAGTTTCCAGCTAAAAACAGTGATGACTTTCAAAAAACCACAGCATCACAGACTGGCTGAGTCTGGCAGGGATCTCTGGAAGCTGTCTGATCTAACCCCCTGCTCAAGCAGATGCTTGCCCAGAACCATGTCCAGACAGCTTTTGATGGTCTCCAGGGATGAACACGAGCATCCCTGGGTACCTTGTGACAGTGCTTGGCCACCCTCACAGTGAAAAAGTGTTTCTTGATGTTCAGGGGGAAACTCTTGTGTGTGCTCCAGTCTCTTAATCATCTCTGTGGCGCAGAAGTCTCTATGTCCATGTCTCTCTTGTCAGACACTCAGCACTCCAGGTGTGGCCTCACCAATGCTGAGCAGAGGGGCAGCATCCTCCCTCGACCTGCTGGCAGCACTGCTCCTATTGCAGCCCAGGATACCATCAGCCTTCTCTGCAGCAGGGCCACATTGCTGACTCATGGCCAACTTGGTGTTGACCAGGACCTCCAGCTGCTTTCCAGCCCGGTGGCCCCAGCATATGCTGGTGCCTGGGGTTGCTCTTCCCCAGGAGCAGGACTTTGCCCTTCANGGGAAACTCTTGTGTGTGCTCCAGTCTCTTAATCATCTCTGTGGCGCAGAAGTCTCTATGTCCATGTCTCTCTTGTCAGACACTCAGCACTCCAGGTGTGGCCTCACCAATGCTGAGCAGAGGGGCAGCATCCTCCCTCGACCTGCTGGCAGCACTGCTCCTATTGCAGCCCAGGATACCATCAGCCTTCTCTGCAGCAGGACCACATTGCTGACTCATGGCCAACTTGGTGTTGACCAGGACCTCCAGCTGCTTTCCAGCCCGGTGGCCCCAGCATATGCTGGTGCCTGGGGTTGCTCTTCCCCAGGAGCAGGACTTTGCCCTTCCCTTGCTGGACTAAACCCAGCAGGGACACATCTAAGCATGTAAACGGGATATGCACCCTGGGGTCTGTTCAGTTGCGTCATTCCACAACTCCCTATTTCTACACCTTCCCCATGTCCCCTTCCACATAACTCCCAGGTGTGTAGTGCTTTCTTCTGCACCACGAAACAATGCTGATCTGCAAACTTTTGCATGATCAGTGTGGGAAGTTCTTAAATTTGCAGACAGAATCCCCCTTTGATGGTTTCACAGGGAAATGACTCACTTTTAGTAGGACATCTTTACTGAGAACTTGAAGTACAGGCACAAGCTAAATGTCTAAATATGGCAGAGTGGATTCTACCACAAATAATACCTTCCAATATCTGCTAATAAGAGATACAAATTAGGAAATTAGAACAGACCAGTTCATACCATCTTTTAGTGTCATTAAAAGTTTGTTTCCCTTTTTTCCTCAGCACAAAGTTCCTAAATGCTACCTTTAAACTCATGAACACAAAGCCTGCTACTAGTACAGTTTAGAGATAATTCTGTTATCAGATTGTTTGTAGTCTCACTGTTTTTTCGCTAGATAATCACTCTACGTAACTTGTTTCTTATTTTTGTCCCTCTATTCCCTCTTACATTCTTCTCTATTATGAAAATTAATATTTCTCCCTTGCTAGTCATTAGGCTCTGCAACTTTTTGCAGTTAATACTGATCTCTTGATTGTTTCTTATTCAAGCCTTTTGCATAATTAACCTTTGCAATTACTCCTCCCCAGGAGCTCTTTCAAATCATGACTGTCAGTGCTACCACCTTATAACAGTTTCTCCAACATTCAATAATATTCGTATTTCTCAGCAAGAATTTGGGCAAAAAAAGGGAAGAAAGAGAGTAAGGCTGGGTAAGAAGTCAAGCTGGGCATTCTTACTCAATCAATGCTCTTATTTTTCCAGTATCCTCTGGCCTGTTCTTCAGCTAAAGCTACTTTATGCACATACTTGCACAATGGCAAAACTTAGCCCTAAGCATATGTGAAGTATATAGGGAAAAGAAAAGAATGCATCTCTTGGCTCCCAGGGCGGAGCTCCACACGGGTGGCATGACGTTCTTGGGCAGAGGCAGAGCCAAGAGCAGCCCCCAGCTTCCCTGGAGACTGGCCCATGCTGCTCTGGCACGGCTCTCGAAGGAGGCAGCTGGCAGGGGATTATCTTGCGGGAAGGATTCTCCGCTTTGGTCTAAAAGGGGCCAAATTCAACCACCTCTTTGGCAGGCTGTGATGCACTTCTTCGACCACCCAGCCACAGAGAGCTGAAACCGAGGAGAAAGAGTAAAGATTGTTAACTGAATGCAAGGGGGAAATTTCTCACTTTTTATTCATCTTCTTGTTGAGGTCCTGATGTTACTAGAGCTTAATTACAACAGCATGGGTATTTTATATTTGTGTTATAAATTATGCCAAGGATATTTCAAAATGCATAGGTAGATATTCTCTCTATTCTGTATAAAGCCAACTATTTGCTATTTATTACTAGCAGTGTGTGATCCATCTTTAAATCACATAATTTCCTTTCAGCTCTCCACATCTTGCAAATGTATGCATCTGCTTTAACTTTAAGGATATGGATAATTTCACTGAGCTCAACAAGACAGCTTGTGTGTATAAAATTAAAGCACAAAAATTAGAATTTGCATATAAATAAGTGGAAATTCAAATCTAAGTTATGGAAACAGATAAGTAACAAGTAACGGTCACAGGTAAAATGGAGCAACATGAAAACTAATTGCCATTGATTTTCATTATTTATTTCTAGGACCATAAAGATTATTGCATATTTCTATCTGCCTATGAAAAGAGATATTTACAGGGAGCTAATATCCATAAAGGAGCAAATTTATGGTTAAAAAAATACTCCAGTATTTTTGAGCAAATTAGAAACCTCCTTTCCTCTCAGTGACTTGTAGAGAAATTTGGCATCTGGCTCTTCTGAATATTCTGTCCAAAAAGAATGAAGCATATCAAACATCAACACAAACAGAAAAGTAATTGCATTCATAATAATGCCTATGAATAACAAGCAATAAAATATTTTACCAACACAATCAGCCCAAGACATTGTTTGGAATTCAAATATTCACAAAGCAGTGCATTCAACCCATTCCAGGCAGCAGAGTATGCTATGATTTTTCACACAATACCAAGAAACATACAATTTCCTGAGGAAAATTTTTCAGCAGAAATTCTAATCTAAAACTGAAAAAAAAAGCCTGTGGAAATTACTTTTCATGTACAAAACCCCTGCATTTGAAAAACCAGTGTGAGTCATTGTATTTGCACCGTCTCCTTGTATACAGAAGTTAACATTTGTACATGCAAATAATAGTTTTGTTGGATGCAAACAGATGTGATTCTCATTTTTCTGGCTGCAATTAGAAAAGTCTGTTGAAAGCTTTACCCTTAAAAAAGCATAAGATCCTTTCCATGTTCAAATTTGAGCCATAAGTCATTGGATAAACTTAAAACACAGCCTGTCCTTTTATGCATCGTAGTTTCTCCGAGCAATGTATTTACATTTTATGTGTTCTGCTGTAGAAGAGGGAGCCTTAATGACTACAATTTGCCATCCAGAACTTTATAGCCGGTCCTTGCAGAAAATAGCATTTCTGCCAAAAAGCTTCCTGCCCAGGTGCTTAACCAATTAGCTCTTAAGAGGTCTGGCAGTAAAACCAGTCATGGCAAGTTTTCTGATATACTGTATATAAGGTGACAGCTTGCAAAATGTAAGATGAAAATTTGTTTTCTTAACTAGCAGTGTGTAAAATCCTGGGAGACTATTTGATTGCATAGCCTAAAATACTTATGACATCTCAAATTCCCAATTGATCTAGTGTGGTTTTAGCAATAGGTTGTCAACTTAAACCTATTTTGATTCTTTTTATAAATAAAAAAATTATTTTAAAATAATTTCTCTAATTGTGATTGGGTACTACAAGTATATAGGAAGGATGGGGTGACCCCACAGATTTGAGGTTTGGGGCCCTTCAAATTTTTCCAAACATTTTTGCTAACTCACAAAATACATTCAAGCTATCAAAAGTGCCTTTTTTCCACAAATTACACCCACATTTTAAAATGGCATGTTAGATTAAAAACATATTTTTCACAAGGGGAGTATTTTGCAACGCAAAGATTAGAAGAAAACCATGAAAAAGATAAGTACACCATAGTAAAATGAATTACCTCTCTGCTTATGGGAGCAAGAAGTTTGTATTATGTGGGGATGGCAGTAAAAAGATCAAAACTCACTACAGATTATCCTCGAAGTGGTAGTCGTGTAATGACAAAGTGGGCCTGTCAGAGAGGATATGGAGAGCAGCAAAAAAAAACTTGGTGTTGCACTGGAATATCCATGTGGGTAGTTGTCTTGGTTTCTGAAACTCCATTTCAGAAATTTCTTTTTCAGGCATGCCAGACCTGAAAGGAGATGTTCTATGACAGAAGCAGCACACAGAGCAGTCAGCTCATCACAGGACTTAGTTCTGTAGGGAGGGATTTATTTCTTCTATTCTTTGCTTTGCAAAGTACTCCCCTTGTGAAAAATATGTTTTTAATCTAACATGCCATTTCACAGCCCTTGCACTTTCACAAGGTTTTGATAACTGAAACTCAGTGTGCGTGAGGCTGACACAGTGAGGACTTTGGGAGCTTGGATAACAGAATAGACAAGTGACCTACATATGAGAACATATCCCTTGTGCATGGAAGATAATTGTGGGAGTGAGGGAAGTGGCACTGCAGCAAGCAGTGAGTCCTGAAGCCCATGTTCTTGTTGGGATGAATGGTCCTGTTACCACAGCTCCATGGAGGTCTTCCTGCTGCAATTCCGCTGCAAAACCTCCCCAGATGTGTTCTAGTCTTGTGCTGACTGCTTGCCCTCACAGCAAACGGCAACAGTCCCATGACACGAATCTTCCTTCTGGATCAGGGGGTGGCTCACAGCATTCTGCAATGTTTGTGCTTTGCAGCACTGGAATGTCTGAGCTCTGCTGTATCCTGACCTTCCTCACGCATCTTAGGAGACTCCGTGGGCCATAAGCCTCGAAGGAAGTGCTGTGGGCTCTCCAAAGATGGCATTCTAGTGTCCAGTGGATTTTCATGAAAACTTTCTCCCTACAGCCTGTGTGGTAAAGGGAAGGGTCTGCCAGCCCATGTACAGCTGGGTTTCAGGAAGGACCTCTGGCATAGGGTCTGTTCAGATGAAATGTTGGTGTGTGTAAATAAGGCTTGTGTGAAAACAAGATTCCCCATTACACCTTATAGAGGGATTTCTTTTAAAATTTAAGGTGCTTTTTTGTTCCCTACAAATCAAATGGTGTCTGATCATTTTACAGAGGGAATATGAAGCAGAAAAACGCAGTATTAATCCCGATAAACAGCTGAATCAGGAGTCAGAAACTGAGATTTCCCAGAAGGCTGAAAAGGACACCCTGGAAAACCTCAGAAATTATGGCAATAGGGCATTTCCTACTGTACTAACACTGGCAATGCAAAATGCCATTCAAGAAGATGAGATCACAATTGCATTGGAAAACCAAGAAAACTTCTCAAAAGGTACTGTTCTGAAATAAGTCTCAGCATGTTAGTTCAAAAGGTTAAAAGGGTATCTGTCTGAGGAAAGAAAGGGAACACAGTCCCTGAAAATGCTATAGAAATATCTGCATTTTGTTTTGAATTTCAAGTATTTTGAGCAATTTTTTCCCAGGCCCAAATCTGGTGATAGATTTAATTTTGATCAGGTGAAATAATTATCAGATGAACACCTGATCCAGTGCATACTCTGCAGATACTGATCACAAATAACAGTTCCATGTCCATGTGTAGGTTATTTCCTCTCTGAGTCACCCTGGGACAGTACTAGTACCTCTAAGGCACTTCCAAGAACAGACATTTATGAGTAAAAAAGGGCATTTATTTAAATTCCCAGGATGAATGTGAGCATGGTGCAAGTATCACAAGTTCACTGTACTCAATGAGGGGTTGTACTCATATTCATGACATCATTTTCCACAGTCTAAAAAATATAGAAGATGCCCAGTACTGGATAATCAAACTCCATATCTGAATATATTTCTGTTCCAGTTGTTGCACCCCCACAACTATTTACTTATGTGCCATGTTTAAAATGATGTGATAAATATCCCCAGAAGCATAAATGCATATGTTGCCCAGAGAAGCTGTGGGTGCTCTAACACTATAAGTATTCAAGGCCAAGTAAGATGGAGCTCTGAGCAACCTGATCTAGAGAATGGTGAATTGGGATTGGAATGAGAAGATCTTTAAGGTTCCTTCCAACCCAAACTATTCTATGATTCCTTGATTCTCACTAAAATTAAGCCAGACAGCTTTGTGCTGAGATGCTCATTTAAGACTGTTCACCCAACCAAAAACCTCACAATTGCCTACCTGCAGCTCACCATCTGCCTGAAATTATCAGTGCAAAATTTCAATATGTGTCAAGATTTATTTATGCCTTCACAAATACGGATTTTATTATGGGATGAAGCTGATGTGATATTAATGTGTTATTTTCTTGAAAATGCCATTCCAGGAGAAGCTGATCTGATTTGTTCTATATTCTGTTTAGTTTCCAAGTTTGCAGGCAGAGGGTTGCTCCACTGTGGGCCTCCAAAGTCATCAAGCAAAAGTATGCCATGTGAGCCCATTTATCAGCCACTTTTGGACTCTCAGAACACTCAGAATGATTTTGAAGACTTGACAGAGGCCAGAAAACCATGTCTTCATGAGAAATCCCCATCCACACCAGCAAATAAGCAACCTCCCTTTTCAAATGTCCAAGAAATGACAAGTACAAGCAAAGTACCTCCACGGTCCCTGATGGAAAACAGAATTATTGCCAGAAGTCCTTTGCCTCGTCAGGACATGAGGTTTAAAGACCTCTTAAAGGCAGTATATGACGATATTTACCCCCCAACACAAAGGCAACTTGATAAAGATGGCACCGACTTCCTTGTGATTGACTCTCCCCAGTTTTCACCTTTCCCCAGGCTGCAACAAGCTACCCTGAGAGAAACCCTACCTAGAAAGACTTCCTTGCTGGGGGCAACACAGGAACACAGAGATATCTGCCCTCTTATTATAGTGAATGGCTCAAAAACACCAGCTTTCCCCATGCCCCAACAGCAAAAGTTTATCATAAGAAGTATGAGGCAGTTTAAAGAAAACCCAACTCATTTTTTCAATAAGAAAACTAAGAAGAGCTTTATTCAGCTCAGACACATACCTACAAGTACAGATGTAAATCTTCCAGCTTTATGCCCACCCTACCAAACCAGGTCGGGGAAAAAACCAGAGATTCTAAGGTTAAATTTTGTGTAAATAAATCACACACAAAACATCAGAAGGAAAAAAGGGTGAAGGAGCAGGTAAGAAACAAAGGTGGACAGAAAGCGAAAGCAAGAAAATGAAGGTGGGAGAGATTAATCCAATCTTGAAATGAGAATCGTCCAAACACAAAAGAATCATATGATTTAAACTGTGTATCCTCTGATATCGACCAAACACCGTGCTACAAATTTTGTGGAGCACAACAAAGACAAAGAAAAACAGATGCCACTGTAACAGAACAACATAATGTATATTTAGGCACAAAAGTGGACACTGAGGGCAGAAGATGTGATTTTAATATTTTGTACCAATACATGTCCTAAACTTGTGTTCCTTGTACTTATGCATTTCATTAGGGAAATAAACCTGGGCAGGCAATTTTCATTAAGCTGTGAACATAATGCAGAAGGTAAAAAGCCAGCAACAATGAAGGAATAAATGGTTTTGGGGGGATTGCCATGACACACAAAATTGTCATGGCACTAGTAAATTATTTGTTTGTTTCTTTGCTAGTTTACCAGTTTTAACTGTGTGTGTTCCCATTAATAGAGACCATGCAACCTAACTCCCCTGAAAGAGAGTTAGTTGCATTTTCTCTGTAAATTTAACAACTTCATTAGTATTGCCTATTTGTAACTCTTCGCCTTTGCAATGTTTGTGCCTTACTATTTAAAACATGGATTTTCTCTCAGCTTCAATGTATTGTGGTTCTCAGTTAGATTGTCATAGTACTAAGCTTTAAGCCTGTTTCTGTCCTCAAACAAGTTTTATATCAGTTTAAATCCCTTAAGTTCAATGGATTTGAACTTGACTGACACCGCTAGAGGTGAGAATACAATGAGAGTCTTCATATTTGCTGCTCTGTAGGATCCTACATAAAAGGGGAATGTTTATAATTTAGGAAATGTTTATGTCTTGAATATGTTTTAAGCTTTGGAGGGCCCTTAAAAAGCACTTTTTCCTTGAATATCTATTTTGGAACAAATGGATTGAGCTGTAAGTTTACATTTCAATTCACTGTTTCCTTTCACAATACTGAAATGCTTCATTCTGGATGTAAATAATAGAATCATAGACTCACAGAATCGTTTATATTGAAAGAGACCTTGAAGATTATCAAGCCCATCACTAAACCATGTCCCGAAGAGTCATACCTAGACATCTTTTAAATACCTCCAGGGATGGTGACTCAACCACTTGCCTCTGCAGTCTGCTCCAATATTTGACAACCCTTTCAGCAAAGACATTTTTCCTAATTTCCAACCTAAACCTACCCTGGTGCAGCTTGAGGCTATTTCCATTTGTCCTGTCATTTGTTATCTGGAAGAAGAGACCAACATCCACATGGCTACAACCTCCTTTCAGGTGGTTATAGTGAGCCATATGATTCCCCCAAATCTCCTTTTCTCCAGGCTAAGCACCCCCAGCTCCCTCAGCCACTCCTCACAGGACTTGTGCTCCAGACTCTTTCCCAGCTTCTTTGCCCTTCTCTGAACTCTCTCCAGCACCTCAGTGGCCTTATTGTAGTGAGGGGGCCCAGAACTGGACACAGCACTTGATGTGTGGCCTCACCAGTGCCAGGTACAGAGGGACAATCACTGCCCTGGTCCTGCTGGCCACACTGTTTCTGATACAGGCCAGGTGCCACTGGCCTTCTTGGCCACCTGGGCACTGCTGGGTTGTGTTCAGCAGCTGTCAACCAGCACTCCCTGGACCCAGCACCTTGCCTTGTGCGCTTCGAACCTCATACACTTGGCTTTGGCCCATCTCTCCAGCCTGTCCAGATCCCTCTGCAGAGCCTTCCTGCTCTCCAGCAGATCAGCACTCCTACCCAGTTCGGTGTTGCCTGTGAGCTGACTGAGGGTGCACTCGATCCTCTTGTCCAAATTGTTGATAAAGATATTAAAGAGGACTCTCCTCAATACTGAGACCTGGGGAATACCACCTGTGACTGTACACCACCTGGATTTATCTCCATATTGTATTATTCACCACCACTGTCTGGCCATCCAACCGTTTTATCCATTGAACAGCATACACGTCAAGCCATGAGCAGCCAGCTTCTCCAGAAGAATGCTGTGGAAAATGGTGCAAAAGGCTTTACTTAAGTCCAGATATACAACATCCACAGTCTTTCCCACATCAGCTAAGTGGGCCACCTTGTCATAAATGGAGATCAGGCCATAAATGGAGATCAGATCAAGCAGGACCTGCCTTTCACAAATCCCTGCTAGCTACGTCTGATCCTCTGGTTGTTCTGCACATGCCATGTGATGCCACTCAAGATGATCACCCCCATGACCTTCCCCAGCACTGAGGTGAGGCTGACTGTCCTGTAGTTCCCTATATTCTCCTTCCCATCTTTCTTGTAGATGGGTGTCCCATTTGCTAAGTTCCAGTCAGCTGGGACCTCCCCAGTGAGCCAGGGCTTCTGGTAAACGATGGAAAGTGGACAGGGGAGTTCTTCCATCAGCTTTCTCAGTACCCCTGGGTGGATCCCATCCAGCCCCATAGACTTGTGCATGTCTAAGTGGTATAGCAGGTGGCTGACCATTTCCACTTGGATATAGGGGCTTCATTCTGCTCCCCATATCTGTCTTTCAGTTCAAGGGGCTGGGTACCTGGAGAGTGACTGGTTTTACTGTTTAAGTCTTGGGAAAAAAAAGCATTAAGTACCTTAGGTTTCTCCTTTGCCCTTCCTCTCTCTGAGGGCTTGTGGGGGATAAGCTGGAAGATAGTGGAGAACAAGAGGAGCTTATGCTTCTTCGTCACCAACTTAGTCCAGGCACGTCTGTGTGGGTGCCAAGCAGATGACAGACACAGGGGAATACCCATTCCCCACTAAAACAAACCCCAGAGAGATCAGCATTTAGTGGCTGTGCACCATGACCCAAGTGCAGAAGAGGTAGCTTTTCCTGGAGGAGCTCTGAGTTGTGATGCCTCTCGTGGCCTCAGCTGTCTCCAGTCCCATCTCTTCTCTGTCTGTGGCAGAGAACAGGGGCTTCCAAGGGGTGAGATACTTACCAGTGGTCAGAGAAAATTTCAGGTCTTTGTGGGGTCCTGCCTCCTGCCTATTCTTTCCACATTCAAGGTAATACAATTTTCTAGTGGGTGAGCCTGGCTGGATGTCAGGTGCCTACCAAAGTCACCCTACCATTTCCCCTCCTCAGCTGGACAGGATAGAGAAAATATAATGAAAGGCTCGTGGGTTGAGATAAGGGCAAGGAGAGATCACTCACCAGTTACCATAACGGGCAAAAGAGACTCAGCTAGGGGAAATTAATTTATTACCAATCAAATCAGAGTAGGGTAATGAGAAATAAAACTACATTTAAAACACCTTCTTCCCACCTCTCCCTTCTTCCTGGGCTCAATTTCACACCCAATTTTTTCTACCTCCTCCCCCATAGTGGTGCGGGGGGGCAAGGACTGAGGGCTGTGGTCAGTTCATCACATGTTAGGTCAGAGGGAGGACTCCTCATACTCTTCCACTGCTCCAGTGTGGGGTCCTTCCCATGGGAGACATCCTTTCACAATCTTCTCCAGCATGAGTCCTTCCAATGGGCTACAGTTCTTCATTAACTGCTCCAGTATGAGTACCTTCCACAAGGTGCAGTCCTTCAGGAACAGGCTGCTACAGCGTGAGGCCCCCATGGGGTCACAAGTCCTGCCAGCGAAGCTGCTCCAGTGTGGGGTCCTCTCTCCACAGGTCCACAGGTCCTGCCAGGACTCTGCTCCAGTGCAGACCTCCCACGGAGTCACAGTCTCCTTTAGGCATCCACCTGCTCTGGTGTGGGATCCTCCACAGGCTGCAGGTGGATCTCTGCTCCCCCATGGCCCTCCATGGGCTGCAGTGGAAGAGCTCCCTCACTATGCCCTTACCTACAGGCTGCAGGAGAATCTCTGATCCAGCACTTGGAATGCCTTGTCCCCTCCTTCTTCACTGACCTTGGTGTCTGCAGAGCTGCTCCTCCCACATATGCTCACTCCTCTCTCCCAGATTGTTGAACAGGTTTTTTTCCCCCTTCTTAAGTCTGTAATCCCAGAGGCACTGCCACCACCACTGATGGGCTCAGCCTTGACCAGCTGTGGGTCCGTCCTGGAGCCGCCTGGCATTGGCTCTGTTGGACATGGGGGAAGTTCTGGCAGTTTCTCACAGAAGCCACCTCTGCAGCCTCCTGCTACCAAAACCTTGCCATGCACACTCAATACAGGTTTCTTATGTCTATGACTGTTCCACTAAAAAGCAAGGGAATATTCCTTCTTCTGCCATCTGCCCCTTTAAAGGTAACACCAGGTTCCCAAAGAGACAGTTTCTGAAGGAGCATTTAGCTATTTCATTACATAAATAGCAATTCCTTGTACAATATAACTTCACATAGATTTGCCGCTGGGATGACACTGAATCTGTCTTCAGATCCTTCAAGTCAGTCTCTATAAGTGGATCCTGCTATTTTCACAGTCTGTCAATGCAATCACAAGAGATTCCCAGACCTCAGTTTCATAGGTTTTCCATTTACACATAGGAAATGGCACCTTTTACTTCTATCCTGTTTCTGAGTCATATTAATAAGTTCAACTGCTTTATGTATTACCAGTTTCAAAGCTGTTCTGTTTTTCAAATCACAACTGCTTTCATGTCAGCAAAAGAATTTCAAACCACAGGAAATTCTGAGGATGAGGTACAAATATACACTTAGAACTATCAGGAAACAGAATCAAACCTGCAGCTGGAAAAATATGAAAAGAATGTCACTGCTTTCATACTCCACTTTTAATTTCATCATTCTTTAAAGACATAAATGAACAAGATTAATAATTCAGACGGTAAAGGGAAGCCTCTGAAAACCCTGAATAATTCATAAGTTCTAACATTATATAGCCTTTGTCATACTGATCCATCCACCCTGGGTAAGATGATGACGAGAGAGTGAAGTGACTGACCCATTCTCTCACAGCACTCTCATATTACGGTTTATGAACAACAAAACTCTATAAACCAGAAGGTCACAAAAAGAGAAAAAGCATCTCATGTTCACCAGTGGTCTGTTCCAGCAAGATGATGAGAAAGGGCAAACAGGAGCATTATAAACACGGTGTTAAAACTACACCACCTGACCTGCAGCCCAAGAAAATCCACTCCTCTGACTTACCCAGGCTCTAAGCCTAAGGTATGTGAAAGATTTAAGAAATTCAGATAATATTCGTCATACAAAAGCCATTTTAAAAGTAATCAAGGTTTGCCAAACTGAGAGTGAGTCTGATACATACACACATATTTCTTTCTATAAAGCAGCAATTAGAATTTTTGTCTCCTGAAAGTAACATGCATTTGCCTCATCCATCTAACTAAAATTAACATTGTTCAGTATCATAATGATAATGAACTATAAATACCTTCCTCTCTTTCACCACTTTTTCAGTTCTGGTCATTGTTTTGGGTCACAGGTTGTACAGATGGATACTACAGAAAAATGTAAGTTAATGAACTTAAGAAACATTGTCTTCTTAAGAATAAATATTTGAGATTTCTGCTAGGACTCCTGGCATGAAATATTCCAAAATGAGAATCATCCACCATTCACCTGGCTGTAGAATTTGGGCTCTAGTCCCTTTTACACACACATTTTGTGGCTAATCCTTTAGAGAGAAAGCCAGAAGAGGCTTTCAGAAGAGTTATTTCCAGCTAGGAAGGCACCATCATGGACTGTAAGATATTTACTCCCACTCAGGACAGTGGGCAGAGGGGCAAAGGGAGCAAATAGAGCTAAACACCATGAGGCATACTCAGGCTGAGATTTTGAGGAGCAAGGAGGTCCTGTAGCGGGACTTTGCTTACCCAGCATTAAACAGAGGAGACATCTCTAAGGTGGTTGTCCAGACTCTTTTGTAGTCGCTTGAGTTCATGAACATCTGGAAAAGAGGGAGAGCAAATTCTATTTGGAAGTCCTTGAGCAGACTCCTCAAAGGTTGCCCAATGGCACTGCCATAAGGATGACTTGATCCAATATTTGGGGCTTTGAGTTTCCACAGACTGAGGAATAAGAACTGAACATTCATGTCATCTAGTGAACAGTTTAGACACAGGACTCTTTCCTGACCTCTGGAGGAGCACAACAGTCAGGGTTTAAGTCTTTATTTGGAGCATATATCAAAGGCTCAAAAAGGTAGAAAGGAGGATCAAATAGGTCATTAAACCTAATCAGCTGCTACTAGGCAGGCAGATATTTCACTTGGGACATCTGCATTAGTAATGGTTACAGCCTTCTGAGGCCAGAAAGACGGCTAAAAACCACTTTTTACAAATCCTTTCTTAGAAAGTAAGTCCTCTGTAAAGCAGAAGTAAGTGTTCCTCTAGACAAAAGAAGGATTTGAGTATCAAACCCACCCATTGTAACAGCTCAAAAAGGCAATGAAAAGCACGAGGGACTATGTTATAGAAATCCTTTCTATGCTAATAAATACTTAACTCACATCAGCAGTTTCTACAGAACACTTCAATGGGACCAGAATGGAAAGCAAGTGTTCCCCCAGCAAAGGAGGAGCTCTTTGGTTCAGACCTTCAGAGTGTCTTTCCAGTGCAGTTCTGCATATGAACTCGTGTGGGTATGGCAGCATTTCAAACTACCGAGAGGTCTCTTTCACGGAACACAGTCTATACATCTGCCAGACATCCACTCTTGGCCAGCCTGCATCCTTTCCTAGCAGGACTGGGAATTCCCTCGTCATGGAGACCCTGCTCTTCCTAGGCATTTCTACTTGCAGCTTCCCATATGCTTTAGTAGCTCAGCATTTCTTCTGCAACTAAACCAAAAAATAACTCCCCAAGATGATTGACATCTAATCATTGACACACATTTACAGGCCTTTACACATAGGGTGACATAGAGAGGTGCAGAGGATATGCTGTTACATGATGGATGTGAAAGATCAAATGACGCTCTGTGTTTGTTCATAATGCCTCCCTCTTGTTGCTGCAAGACCATCCCTTTCCTCAGACATCGAGTGAGACAGACAAGTCATAGAGATGATGATACAGTCTTGTTATTACAGCCTTCTAGAGAAAGAAAACCTTGTTCTAGTCACTTCGCTGTTTTCATCAGGAGTCAATGACCCAATCCTGCAGCTAAGAAGAAAATTTATGTTTCAGAAAACCCACCACAAACTGTTGGAAACACTAAGTAGACCCTGCTCCAATGTGCCTGGTTTTTTTCCAAGAAGTTAATTATCTTCCTTCCCCAAAAAAAAGCAAGCAAGCGTCCCTTGAGTTCCCAAAGGCAATCCTTTGAGAACAATGGACATTTGATAGACTTCTGTGCTCATTAAATATATAGTAAAGATGGAAAAAATTCCCATAAAGCCTGAAAAATATTTAGCAATGACTGAAAGTCAGTAAAATCATGACTGTCATATAGCTATTATGTTATCCTGATAGCTCTCAGCATGTGAAGCTATGAGCTATCGAACATCTGAGCTCAAAAGTACAGTACAACTACAGATCATATATTACACATCTCTGTGCAATACCAGGAAGAATTCACACGTTGCTGTTGCTGCTGTCTCTGCAGGAATCCCTCTGCTTCTATGTCCAATTCTGCATTTGCCCTGTGGATATGACACAAGAAATGCCAAGCGCAGATTTCAATGCACAAACATATTATATGGCGTGGTAAGAGAAGTGCCTCATAAGAGCCCAGTTTGGAAGTATTGACCAAAAATTTGCTTCCTAATAACTAAGAGCTGGGACTTTGACCCTTCTGCAGAAGCAAGGAGAGCAAACCATGGCTTTAGGCTTAACCAGTTGCATCGAGCTGAGCACCACTCCAGCGACTGAGCCACATTTTTTATACTTTATGCCCTCGCAGCCTGTGTTCTCCACAGATTTTTTCACTTTGATTCACCTTTTGAAAAGGAGTGCCTGCTCACTGCGTCCTCGTTTTGTTTCGCCGTGTCTATCGTTGACTCAGAATTTGCATGTTGGAAAAACCAAGCTCAGTTCAGTGCCTGAAATAAAAATAAAACCTCCCTTCAAATGGCACAAAGCTGCTTAAAAATGTTAATCTCCTTTATTTTTATTATGTGTTTAATATTAAATGTTCCCATATGGGTACAACACAGCAAACCATGTCCTTCCATTTAAATAGCCTGTTTACTTTAAAATCTGAAACTAGCTACAAATTTGAACCCTTTTTGTTTTTGTCCACCTGGAAAAAATTATTAAATTCTTAAGTGTGCATTGTAATAGGAGCAAACACTGAAGAGTGTGAATTCTTAGGTTTCAATATCTATTTTTAAATTGTTTTGCATGTAAGCTTTTAATTTAGATTTAATAAGACTCTAATTGCATTTTTTTAAAAATACCAGTTAATTATTAAAGACATATTTCTGTGGGATTAACTTACACAGTTTAGAATTTTAAAATATTGTTTTAAATAATAATTTAGTATCCTGTGATTTATGCTACTAAATTTAAATATAGTTAGTGTAAAATAATTACAGAATGATTGAAAGAAATAAACTTATTGAAGATTAACCATTTCATGAGAGATGCACATCTCCTGTACAATTATTCAATGTCCTTAATGTCTTCAGAAAGCTATGGGCAATTAATGTATGAAGAGTGCTTATTTATAATTTAACATATTGTGCAATTGAAGCCAATCAAAAGTTTTGCCATTTTCCATATAGCTCAGAAACAGGAAGAAAATGTATTAGCATGTTAATGAAATGAGCTGTGCAGTTTCAATTCTCAGGTCTGTCTCAGCTGCTTTTTGCCACTTCAGCAGTGCAAAAGAGCCAGAGACCCAGCAGTCCTGCTCTCCTGATGGTCTTTCCTCAGGGGAAATACTGGGTAATTCAAAGCAGGAATAGTGGCTGTGTGCCACCTTCTCTTCTTCAGCTGGAGGGTGTAGTATCAATACCACATTCCTGTCTTGCTGCCAGATGTACTCTTCAGGGTCACAAGTAGCCAAGATTAATTTATAATAGCTTTACAGCAGCCTAAAGATCTGTAAAGTAATTTTTGCCTCGCTAATCTGGCACTGCCTACTATGGAGGATCTGGGCCTTTAAGCACAGGAAGGTCTTAATTAACTGTTGTCTTGGGGTAACTGTAGGCTTTAGACCTGGATTGAAAAGGCATTAAAGTCACCTGGAATCCGTTGCTCACCCTCACTGGAATCTGCACAGACCCTCAGCGTGCTGCGTGCTCCATGGAAACACCGCCCTTTTGGCAGGCAAGCATCTCCTGGAATAGTTATTACAAAGGATGTTATGGCGGGACTGCACTAGCAGAGAGGTTAATGAGATAACCTCTTTCTTCTTTTTCACCAATTTATTTTTACGTTTTCGTAAATAATACTTCTTTTTCCACTCACTATTGTCGTGACACCGCTCACTGTATCCCCCCAAATATTATTTACACCATTCTCTTTAGGAGTTTGAAGGTAGAAACTGTCTTTTGCTCTGTTCAGATTAAGTCACATGTTTTGATTTTTGCCATTAACTTTATGTCTAAAACATGAGATAAATCAGGCACACCCAGCATTCAAGAGGCGCTGGGCATTGGAAGAACCAGTAGAGATAATGTCTGCCTGTACTGCCTGAAAAAGAACAGCATTGCAGAACAGCACCAGAATTACTTCCCTTAAGTGCTTCTAAATATGTTAGAGGCACCTTCCGTACCACCTTCCTTTAGTGCTAGTTCATAAGAGAATGTAATATTTGACATCTTTATTTGACTTAATTCCACTTCATGTCAAAAGTTAAACTGGTGTATGTGACAAGCAAGCCAAGCACATGTCCCTCTGCACACCATCAGGAGCCTCCAAAGAGCTGGAAGACTTCTGGTGATCCACATCATCACAGGCTCAGTAACTGCTTGAGACCGCACTGATGATGGAGCTGTGTTCCACTGCCATGAATCACTCTTCAAGTAATTAAAACCATTATTCAAGTCAGAACACAACAAAGAATAAAAGCCTGGAACCCCTGGTTTTGAAGCCTGATCAAAGCCCTTGCTTCTTGTGCAATGTGGTGGCACTAGCCTGCCGGGCTGCTGAAGGCAGCTATCAACCACCGCAAACATGCCAAGAGCCCACTGCAGGTTGGTAATGGCAACAATCTTTCACAAATCAAAGGTTTATTTGGAGCTGAAATACGATTGATGTCATTGTTTTCTAGGCTTTTGAAAATTAATGAAGACTAAGTTAATCAGCCTGCTCTTTCTTTATATTTACTGGAGAGAAATATGTCCAGTGGGGAAAAGATTAATGTGAATGTGGGCACTTTGCTCAAGGGAGTAAGGGACTGAGTGACAACAGGCATGAAAAAGGCAGAGGTACTCCATTTCTTTTTTTCTCCTCATTTTTCAGTTGACAGATACGTCCCAGGCATTGCAGCCCCTGAAGGCTACCAGCAGAGTCTATGGGAATGACTTGGAATCTGCAGTAGAGGAAGGCAGGGTCAGGGACAACTTCAGCAAACTAAGCGCATGCAACCCATGGGAGCAGATCAGCTGCCTCTAAGGGTTCTGAGGCAGCTGTCTGACATCATTCCAAAAACAGCTGTCATCTTGGAAAGGTCACTGCACTCAGAGAAAAAAATGTCAACATCACACCCATCTTCAGAAGCAGCAGGCAGAGTAACTCAAGTCAAATAGCCTCATCTCAACCTCTGGGCACATTATGGAGCAAATAATCTGGGAAGCCAAGGCTGATCACATGAAAAGCAAGAAGGTGAAGGGGATCTAGCAAGGGCAAACCATGCACAGCCAATCCCACCGATTTCCATGATGAACTGACGAGCTCCATGGACAACGGAAGAACAAAAGGTGTTGTACATGTTGACCTCAGCAAGACTGATACTATTCAGTCTTTACTAATGACTGAAGACACCCAACCTCTTTGCAGGTGATACCAGGCAATATGGAGGAGAGCAGGCTGCAGTTCAGAAGAACCTGGACAAGCTGAAGGAATTGCACTTATAGGAGCTTCATGGGGCTAAGGCACATACAAAGTCCTGTATCTGTGAGGGAATAGCTCCAGGCAGCAATAAGGGCTGGGGCTCAAGCATCTGGTAAAGCTTGGCAGAAAAGGACTGACGCATCCTGATGGACAACATGCTGAATGCAAATTGGCAGTGTCCCTTTGCAGCAAGGAAGGCCAACAGAACTGTATTGGCAAGAATTAATACTGTTTCTGCAAGTCAAAATGTCTCTACTTGCCCTTGTGAGACTCCACCTGGAGTAGTGCACCCAGTTTTAGTCTGCTCAGTACCACAAAGACATGGACACGCTGGGGTGAGCCCAGCAGAGGGCCAGAAGGATGAGCAGGAGACCAATCCCCAGGATGCACAAGAAGAGGCTGCATGAACCGGGCTTTTTCAGTTTTCTGAGCAGAAGGCTCGGGTGGACCTTACTGTTGCCTGTTGCTAGCTCATGAAAGAAAATATGAAAGACAGAGGGAGCCTCTCCTCAGAGGTGCATAGGCACAAATTAAGGTGTAAGAGAAGCCAGCTGGAGCTCAGTTGTATCAGAAATTCTGATCACATAAAAGCAGCAAACTTTTTACCACAAGGCTGATCAAACACGACGATAAGTTTCCCAAGAGATTTCCAAAATCCAGGCTGGACAAGCCCTGAGCAACTGGCTTGTCTTTGAGCCAAGAACTGGCTTAAATGAACTCTAGAGTTTGCTTCTAACCTGCACCACTCTGTGATTCTGTTTCAGGAAAGACAGGCACAGATGCATTTTCTCCCTGGGGATGCCCATTTTTTTCCATTGACTATAAACGGAAGTGAAGCTGACTAGCTTAGGCGTACACTACCCACATTTAGACGGGTTCAGGTACGTGAGAGAAATGTCACTTTTAGAACAGAAAACTTCAGTAAAATAGAACACTGTGTTGGAACCCAGCTCTCCAACAACTGTGGAGCATTAGCGTTTAGTAAAGTACATACTGCTACATACAGTTACCCTTGTAAAAGTTCCTAGTTGAAGGAGATGTTTTAACTGTTAGTTTCTTTCCTATCTCCTATGTTATGCTTGAGATAGGAGAATTCAATGGTGGCATGGGCTTACAAAACCAGAAATGTGCTTGAAAAATATAATAGATTATTATATACTTTACATGTACGTATACAGTCCACAATATAGAGAAACATACATCCTTAGTTGTGGGTTTCAAACAATTTGAGCAGTGTAAAACAATTTTCTATACAGTTCTAAGCGTCATTTTTAAAAATCAGGAATTCCGCCACTAACATGACAGGATCCCAATTAAAATAAGAAAGGATCATGTTAGATACAGGACATTTTGAGTAAGAAAATCTTGATTCTGAAGTTTTCTTTCCTCACTTTTTTCCCCAGAGTCTAATTTTACTGCTTTTTTAGGTCCAAAAATATTCTCCAAAATATCCTGCGGTGAGGCTGACTGGGAAAGGGCTGTGGGAGAGTTTCAGTCTGTGTGATTAAAGCAGACTACTAAGGTGTGCATTTTAGTTCAGTTGGTAAATTGCATTACTTTTTCTAATTTAAATATATATTCAATAAATAAATATATATTGATTTGGGGAAGGAAGCAGAATTTTTAGTTCTACAGTTTAGACTCGAAGACCTATATGGTCTTCTACTTGTGTCCATCACTTTCCATTGACTGTAGATAACTTCCTGAAGAACTTTTCTCATTATTTAGGCATTTCAGCTGAGTGCTTAAAGTGAGGTAGCGTAAATGAAGTCCTACAAGGTTATGTGGCAGTGTATTGTGATTTTCTGTTACGGAATTGTGCCATTTTACTGGATTTCCTGTGTTGTTATTTTTAAAAGGAACATCAGGAAGGATGTTGGCTCACACTCTCGACATATTTGATGACCTTATTCCTACTGGTTAGGGGCAAATTCCAAAGAATTTCTCTTACCTGTTGCACCCTTCTCTGAGGCATGAAGCATTTCTTGTATGTTTTCTGGGAACATAATCTGGAAAAAAATTCCCAGGCTCATCCACACAGAAGATACTAATATTAGGTTATTTATGAGCAGCAAAGGGCAAGAGGGTATGGCATGTAATTATCTGAACATCTGATTTCTCCAATAACCACACCTCAAGCCTGAGAAATTGAGTACATAGTTTAAAACTGTGTTACTTATTCGCCAAATGAGTCTGGTTTTGGATAAGAATGACCCATGTGTATGTCTGTACTGCATTTCCTGTAAATGGTAATACTTACATGGAAACTGGAATACTTCTGACACTTTCGAAAGATGTGCTATATTTTGCTTTGAATATCTAATTTGGCCAATTTCCCAGACCACTAAACACTTTCTAGACTTGGGTAGCATTTTCTCCATGATGTCTCCCTACATTTCCTGACACTAGCTAGAATGTGGAATTGAGGTATCAATAAAGCTACAAATCACTTGCAATGTACTTACCACCTCCTTCCCCCCAAATAATTTAGTATTCTAAATATAACTTAAATAGAAAGAACTTCTTGCAGTACTTCCAGGGTAGTTTTGCAGGCTTTGCATCTTGTCCTGTTATTTTTATCTGTTAGAACAACTTTTAATTTATAGTATTTTACAAGTGAAGTTTAGTTAGTTCAGAGGAAACTTTGGGTACACATGTAAAGAGCTGGTGCAAAAATTATACCACATTTCAAAGTGACTCAGTCTACATAAATCACAGACCTTCAGATGCTGCAAATCAGCACAGCACTACTGCAATCAGCTTCATCAGCAGCTGGGTCTCTGGCATGGGTAAAGCCTTTCTTGTTGAATTAATAGTACTTCTTGTCAGCATCTCCCTTTCAGACAGTCATTCTCAAGAGCACTGATTATGGCTGCTCAAATATTTTGTGACTAGAGAAGTAGATTAATAATGACAGGCCACACAATAATGATATCTCTTTCATGTGTTCTTTTTTTGTTGCAAGGAACAGGTGGATCCAGGTCCCAGCCCCGTTATTTCATCAATTTTGTCATTTCAAGTAGCAAAAGGGCAACTTTTAATCAAACATCAGTATTATGCAGGTTGGAAAATAGAATAAGCCTTCTAGTGGAATTACTTTGTAAATACTGAAATAGATTTTCTGTAGGAATTACAGCCTCTTTAGTGGACATGCATAATCACAGGAAAGATAAACTCATCAGGAGCAACAGAGCAATACTGCATCCTACCCTAGGCAGGATAATGCATGAGGTGATGTCTTAGATCCTTCCTTCTTATTTTCCTGATTCATGAATACTACCAGTTATCCTTCAGTGTATGTGAATACTACATCTCTTTCCTACGTGCCATATCAAAACATTTGCTCCATTTAGATCTCCTTCTCTGATATTGCAGTATCACATTTAGTCCTTATCTGCAGTTGGTTGTTATGCAAATCTGTGATCATTAATTTTCAGCATCCCTTCTAAAATTTCTGAATACCATAAATTTATTAATTCAGGCTTTCAAACAGTCCAAAATGTTGTTCTCATTTAACAAGAATTAAAGACATGTTACAAAGCACCAAATTATCAGGTGCAAGGGAGCAACCCAAATTGAAGATCATATCTAGCTGTGTATGTGGTCACAGATACTGTACCAGTGAATGGTGAATGATTCAGCCTCCCTCTGGAGGGATTATGTGCAGGAAGCTCTGCACAATTCTGGGTGCTTTAATACCAGAAAAAGGCAACAAAAATATGGGTATGTAGAAAAAAAAAAAAAGGCATAAAACTAATTGAACAGCTGGAGGGTTTGATTTATGAAGAGACATTAAAGGAATGATGTTTGATTGTCTGCACAAAGTCCAAAAACCATATGTCAAACACTTCAACTATCGGAAGAGTGTAAACAGAAAGCAAGGGAATAAATAACCAGACTAGAACAAGAAGGTGTAACTAAAAATACAGAAAATAAATATATTAGGGGAAATTCTTAACAATGAGCTCTGCTAATTACTGATAAGTATCTGAAGAAAAGCAGCAGGAGTCTGATTGTTCCTAGTAACCTAGAGAGTAAACTGGAGGAATCACTGAAAAAAGAAATTAAATATCTATTTGGGGCTGGCTGGCAAGAGAGCTTGACAGCTATTATTGTTTGATAATATCTTCCTTTATGATATTTATAAATAAAAATGCAAAAGACAAGTGGTCATTCAATGAATTGAAATAGCCTCAATTGACCCTACTTGACTAAAATGTTAGAGCAAACAAAACACCACCCTTACGCAAACTTTCCTCGTAAACTCTTGAAGATATTTTCTGTCAGATATTTTTCAAAATAATAAAACAAATAGCGCTGCACATTTGAAACAAACCAACGAACAAAATTGTTCCTACGCAATTGTTTAGGACACAAAGTTGGAACTACTGACAGGAAACCAGTATCTTCTGCATTTGTAATCCAGAATTCAGGGATTCTTCTTTTCCTCTGCAGCTTCAGAAATGTTCTTTTGTACTTCTTTGCTACTCAGCCTTGCTGTTGTAAGAACAAAAGTTTGTTCCTTGTCAAAAAGCTGGAATTCCCATTTATTTGCAAAAGGGGAACCTGATATTCCCACTCCTCTTGCACAAAGCGATATCATTATTTACTAATTCCCTCTTAGTCTTGCTTGTGTGTTTTAGAGGTGGATTAGAAGGTGCAAAAGATAAAAAGGTACTCTAGGTGAACTCCAGGGAAAATTCCCCTCAAAAAAAATCTGCTTTGGAAATAATTAGACCCAAGCTCAGCCAAATAAAGGACGAAAGAAACACAGAATGGGTTGGAAGAAACAGTTTGGGTTGGAAGGGACTTTTGAGGGTCATCTAGTTCCCCTGCAATAAGCAGGGACATCTTTTACTAGGCCAGGTTGCTCAGAGCCATCCAGCCTGGCCTTTAATATTTTCAGGGATAGGACATGTACCACCTCTCTGGGCAACTTGTTCCAGTGCATCACTATTCTCACTATAAAAAATACCTTCCTTATATCTAGTCTAAATTGACTCTCATTCAATTTAAGGCATTTCCCCCTTGTGCTATTACCACAGGCCCTTGTAAAAAGTCCCTCTCCAGCTCTCTTGTAGGCCCCCTTTAGGTACTGGAAGGGCCTATGAGGTCTTCCCAGTGTCTTATCTCCTCCAGCCTAAACAACCCCAACTCTCTCAGCCTGTCTTCATAGGAGATGTGTTCCAGCCTTCTGACTGTCTTTGTGGCCCTCCTCTGGAGTCACTCCAGCAGGTCCTTCTTGTGTTGCGGGCCCCAGAGCTGGATTCAGTGAGATCCCAGAAGAGCAGAGCAGAGGGGGAGAATCAGTTTCCTTGACCTGCTGGTCACACTTCTTTTGATGCAGCCCAGGGTACAACTGGCCTGCTGGGCTGCAGGTGCATGTTGCCAGCTCATGTCCAGCCTCTCATCCACCAGCATCCCCAGCCACTCAGCTTGGTGTTCATCTGAAAACTTGCTGAGGGTGCACTCAATCCAGATGTCTATATCATTGATGGAGATATGAAACAGTCCTGGTCCCAGTACAGACCCCAACAGGACACCATTCATCACTGACTTCCACCTGGACATTGAGCTGTTGACCACTACACTCTGGATGTGACCATCCAACCAATTCCTCATCCATCAAACAGTCCACTAATCAAATCCATATATCTCAGATTCAGAGAGAAGGATGTTGTGGGTGGCTGTGCAAAAGGTCTTACAGAAGTCCTTAGGGGGGTTGACTTCTATGCTAGTCAATTAGCTACTCAACAATGCAGGAAAGGAGATTATATCAATAGCTGTCTCATCTGAGAATATAAAAGCCCAGTAGAAAACAAGTGCCTCTACAGCTGGGAACCAGGGTCCACAGCCAACAGTGGGTACAAGCCAAAGGAACTTCACTGGCATGCTGATACAGCCTAGAGTACATGCTCACAGATTCAGCTAAGGGGTACAGACACCAAAATGCAAAATGCTTATAAGAGTATCTGACACAGAGAGGGAAACCCCTTTTTCCAAAAAACAATTTGAACATAGGTTGAGAATTGTTGCCTCAGTACGATTACTAAGATTACAGCTGATGCCATGAAGATTTGTGTCTTTTCTTCTATACCCCTGTTATACCTTTTTACTTCTGTATTCTTAGTGCTTTTTGCCTACATTCTTGGACTTGTTTGTTAAGCTAGGAGACTAAACATTTTAGAAGCTTCCTAGTCAAAGATCAGTGTGCCCCTGACCCTAAAGTCCTCTCCAGAACACATTTTGTAAACTAAGATAGAACCCTCCAGGGGAAGGTTCATTGGGGAGGAGGGGGGCTCATTCGAGTCTCCCATTGGGGAATTTTTGATAGATATGCTAATTAGTAAGACCTATAATTATATACCAGATCTTTTGGGGGTGTGCATTACAGTGTGCATTGAGGTGCATTCGACCTGAACATGGTGCACCAAAGGATCCTTAAAATAAATACCAAGGTAAAATCCCTTTTTCCCTTCTAACCATGTTTGACTCTTGATTTAAGACCAGGAAAAGGCACCGCAGCTACCAACATTCTCTATTCAAAGCATATCTAGAGATACTAGAGAAACTGCTTTTTCAAATTGAAGCATTTTTTGTATTCACAGTGTTCTTATTTTTTAGCTTTTCTTTTTCTTATTTTCCAGGCCATCCCAAAAGGAGTGAATCTAGAAAGTAAAAGAAGAAAAAATGAGAAGAAAAGCAGGAAGAAAGATGTGAGAGAGAAAATTGATCATGGGAAATACATTTCAAAATAGCAGAAAAAGTTAAAAAAAATGTGGAGAACTCTCATCAAGATCCAGTGAGGGTCTTTCAGTTTACTATCTCATCTCCTGGTGAAACTACTCACAGAAATCTACCAAAACTTCAGTGGAGCAACTAGTCAACAAAGGAGCAAACAGGCGGAAATCCAGGACTGTGAGACGGAATCCATCCTGCCAAGGTGGCATCACTGCCACGACCTGCTGGTGGTGGCTCTCTGCACAGTTTAATGCCCATATCCTTAAAAGCAATGCACTTAATAGGAGTCAGTGAAAATGAAGCACCTACATAATGGTTAGTCACCTAAATATCTTTGCAGATCCAGGTCTTATTTCAGTGAAGGGCACAATAGGCCACTCTTTGTCATGGAAATTGAGATTTGCCACATTACCAGTGACAGAAATTGCTAAAGAAGGTCCCAAGCTGAGCAGCTTTATTTGGAAATGACCACGTGTACAGCAGCAGCTGAGTGAATGTGCACATTTACACTTGGTTCCCAGGGAAACAATTACAAGGACTCTGAAATATGGAAAGATTTTTGCTGTATCATGTGTTTCCATAACAGAAAGTTTGTCCACAAACATAGTCCTCCAAAAAAAAAAAAAAGAAAACAGAAAGAAAGTGTGACTCAAGGAAAAAAGCATCCAGGGCAGAACAGAAAGCAAGCTGACAGCCCTGTGAACCCAAAACAGCCCCTGAAGAATATGTGTCTGCCAGCAGGGCCAGCCACGGCGTCAGCCAAAGAAGTCAGCCACGAAGCCAGACACGGCTGCTGGAAAAACACATTCCAGGTCCTACACACTGCTGCCAAGTCCACCTCATGATTATAGCCACGGACTTTGGAGAACCCAGAGGAAGAAGGTGAAAAGGAATAGGATCAACACTGCCTACAGGGAGAAGAGGCAGTGCCAAGGGAACACAAAAATTACTGGTTAATCCCATTTTACTTTGTTCTTGCCCTATTTTAATGGAGAGTCTAGCTACAGTCTTTCAAAGTTTAAAGGGGACTTTGTCATTTTTGGCAGCAAATCTAGCTTTCTTAGCAAACATGATAATGGCCTGACATTACGTGGACTTATGGCCCAAAGGATTCCAAAGTGTTTTAAAAACTTCAGCTGATACATGGCCAATGTATACAGGGACCTCTTCATCCCCCACTGAAATGTGCTCAGCCTCTAAGGCAACCTGTCACAAATGCTTAGAAAAGCACAGGAGCTCTTTGCAGTATTTTAGGCCAGAATATGGTGAATGCTTTGTGCTACTGAATCTGAGTGGGAAGGTGGAACAAAATTATGTGAGCAGATGTTCCACTGCATACACTTACACCTGCTCTTAAACTCTTACTACAGTACCTTTTAGTGTCACAGTTTGATGACCTTTCTTTTCCAAAGTCTCTCTGGGTAATGTCCTCAGATACACAGTTGGATTCTCCTTCCCTTCTCACTGGTGCATCTGTTGGACTCACACCAGTGGTTACCCCTCCACATACCTGTCCTACCACCACAGCTTCCCAACCAGCTTCAACTTATTCTGGGACAGAAATATATATAAAGGCCAATAACATTCTGGGTGGAGGCTTGCAGATTTCTTCACCTTTGATTATTTACTGCACAGTGATAATTTACCACATATGATGCTTTCTGTTGTAAGCACTGATGTATATTAACTCTCTCCTCCACAAAAAAACCCAAACAAACAAAAACAAAAACAAAAACCAACAACAGTAACAACCCAAACCACCATTTCACAAGCAGTACAAAGCTCTTCAGGCCCAATGTCTACCTGTCAACACAAACATTCATCTTAGCCACAATTTGATTCCTTTCCCTAATTCTATAACAAAATTATTATTTTTACCCTAAGATCTCTATTAAACGCAAGTAAATCTTGTGGCCTTTCCAAAGTCAAGAGAAAATCAAATTATTTATTCCTTTAAAAAAAGCTTTGTATAGCTAAGCAGATTTGTGCAACATCTAGAAAGTTTGATGAATTTTGAAATGCAACAAAATATCTAATGTAGATTTTCAGACACAGCAACAACAGAATCCCAGATATTCTAAACAAAATAAAATCAAACACGTTTTTAAACTTCACCTCCAAGACAGGGATATAGGCACATATTTCTCTTCAAGGGATGTTAGGGAAAAAAAATTTCTAATTCCAGTTGTTTTCAACTTTCTTTTTCCTCTCTCTACGTATTTTCTCTGGTAACAGGGCTGATTTTTACAGCTGTCACTCACACTGCATCCACATCTGGCCCATCCAGTGCCACCATGGACTCATGTCAGGATAATCATTGTAAGAATGTCAAATAAGTGATTTTTTATTTTTAGCTTTTGAAAACAGATGGTATTTTCTAAAGGTAAAATATTTCTGGTCATGTGTGAGAAAGAAATATTAACTGTCAGTGTGACTGAAAATTTCATCCTAATACTCAGCAGATGGTCCCACCCCTTTCAGTTCACCTGAATGTGTCACACCATCCTACACTGTGCATCCAAGAACAGATTTGGGCCTTCTTCATGTGGTAGTTGTACTATTGCTTCACAAGGACCAGGTAGGAAATCTGTTGCAGTCTAGAATAGGTGATAAAAATATGACCAAATTGACTACATTTGCCCCAGAATACTTCTACAAATCAGGTGCGTGCTAGCCTTGGGAAACTGTTTTCAGAAGCTCATACACCTTAGGAGACTTGAAATAAAACTATTTATTATACATCTTAAATATGTCATTACACATCTAGTAAAAGCCAGCAGACGTAAAAGTCAAGCCTGTCAATCTCAAGCTAGCATGTATCTAAATACACTTATTTTCCTTAAAAAGCTTCTCATACCCAAAAAGTGAGGAGAATGTGCTAGATCTGGATCACATGGTCTGACTTCATGGGTCTTTAAATCACACACAGTTACTCCTGTGCTGGGCTCAGCAAGCTGAGCTTGGCTGACTCCTGTGAGTGCAGCACACCGATCTGGCAGCGGGGCCCTGGTTCGATTTGAAGATGTCCAGAGATGGAGAACCAGCATTCCCCACAGTGGTATTTTCCAAAGGTTAGTCTTTTGCTTTTTAAAAACTTATGTCTTATTTCCGATATGACTTTGTCTGGCTTCAGTTTCAAGCCATTGGTTTTCATTATTCCTTGGACAAATAAACCTGTTCATAATCATACACATAGACATACAGCCCTGACGCTCCTACCCTGTTTTCTCTGCAGCTCCCAGGGATCTGAACAGATGGCAAAGGCAGACTAGCTCATGTGTTAAAAAGGGGAAAGCCCAGCTAGGGAAAATATTGCACTTAAGAAAGTTTTGTTGTTTTTTTTTTTTTCCAGAAGATAACAGCACCCAGAAATACCTGCAGCATTTTGAGACTACAGTCTTTTGTTGAACTTCTCACCACCAGCTCCTTTCTGGAGAGCTGTCTCCACAGAATCCCTCCCCACAGCAGCTAGTGGTGAAAATACTTTTCCTGCTCCAAGTTTTCTTGATGGGGGATCCAAATTTATTCGTCGGTTTGCCACATTTCAAAGGGAATTATACAATGCCAATCTCTTCCAGTGCTTCTTTGTTGGACTGGTACTCTTAGCTGAGGTGGCTGCAGAAAATCACACCAGCATTTTAATGAGGAATCAGAGAAGCTAAAAGACCTTTCCATTGGTGTTTAAATCTCACACAAACGCCAGGCTGCAGCTGTAGCCTTTGCTGCTTATGGGTAAATGTATTATTTTAGAACATGGCCAAGACCTCCTTCTAGGAGGTCCTGCAGGAGTGGAGCCAACAAGTGATTATGAAAGCCAGCCTAAAGAACATTTGACACTGTTTTCTGCCTACGCTTAACAAGCACCTCGTAGTTCAGGCTGCAGTTTGCACGATTTTGGCTTTTAGAAAATATGAAACACCTTAGTAGATGGATTTTACGTCTAGGAGATTCCATCTGAGGCACTGAACCCACCCAGTTTTATTACTTTCAAAAGGTTGGGAAAAGCTTCAAAGTCGCATCTGACAAATTCATGAACTTATTCTAAAAAAATATCTGGAACTTTGGCATCCATGCACTTTTTTAAAAAATAAACACATACAAAAAAAATCTACACTTCGAATAAATCTCACTAGACTTATTTTCTTAAGCTAAAATCAATGAATTTGTTCATTATTATGTATTTCATTTCCTTTGAATAAATAAGCCTTTATTTACTACCTTTGGAGGTACTATTCAGTTTGTCACTCGCAGCCCTAGTCTGCCTTCAGTCACTGGGATGGGAGAACCAGCTGGCAACTGACAACATTTGAGTAAAATGAAAGCAAAGTGCAGAAGCTGCAGACTGGGCAGAGCTACAAAGGTGAAGAGAAGGGCATCATCCATTCCGGGAGAAAAGCTGGGACCACTGTCAGGGACAAACTTCTTTCTGACGATTGCAGACGGATTGCAGACTCTCTCTTTTCTCATTATTTTAATAAAACACCCAAGGCTTGACCCACAGAGGGACTCGGGTAAATGGCGACTATCTTACACACAGCATGCCCATTAGTGTCAATTCCACAGCACTCAGCAGCCACTGGTGCTCTCTACACTCTGCACAGGGCTATCAGGCAGATGAAGACTGGATTAGAGAATGGGGACCATGCTGAGAAGCCAACAGACAATGCTACAGAAAAGTGTCTTATACCTTATCCTCTTGTGATTTTAATTTTGGATAAAATAGTGTAGAGCCCTAAAAGACTTGATTAGAGCTCAGCTGTGGTCTCCCCCGAGTAACGCTCACTTACTCGGATACAAAGACCCCTATCAAGTTATATGAAATTTTCATTTATTTCTACAGAGCAGTCCAGCTTCAAACAGAAGATTGCAAACTGCCTCTTACAATGTTAAGTTGGTCAATACTCTTCTCCTTCAGTGTTGTTCTGAGGGGAGAGCTGGCCTAGGTTTCCCATTTCCTAGCAGAGAATAACAGGATATTTGTGAAGTGGTGCTGACTGCTGGGTTATTTGTCTTGACCACACTAGTCACACTAGGTTTGTGCTGGAGGTGTCCGTCAGAGGAGCACCACCAAATCTGAGGATGCCCAGGTGATTCAGGTGGTGTACCCTGATAAGAAAAGCAGGAAGGTTGATAATTTTGACCACTGAAACACTATGAACTCTGCTGATGTGCTGTCTTATGAATTACATTTAAATATATTGTAGCTGTTTGCAAAAGTGTTTTCTGCAGCATTGCCTGCTGCTCATGACTTTAGCCCAGAGGGACTAAATCAGAGTAATAGAAAGGAAACAAAAGCCTTTTGCAACATCCAACCTTGGCATCTCAGAAAATCAGGTGTTTTTCCACAGGATGAGAGCAATAGAAGTATGGGGGCAAGGGACAAAAGCGAAAGACCAAGCAGAGGAAGGCAGTACAAAGTAGGAAGAAAGGGGAAAAAGTGAACAAATGACAAAAGGATCATGACAAATTTCCACACAAGCTTGGAGTCACAAATGAGAAAAGAAGAAATCAGAAGCTCCCTTTGAGACCATTAAGGAAGAGGGAGTCTGGACAAGCAATCTAATATAAAAGAGGCAAAGCTGGACTTGTGCGGGACTTGTGCATTCCTAATTCCATTTAATTAGGAATGGAGCAGGCTGACTCTATCCAAGAAGGAGCTCAGAGGCTCAAAAAAAGAATGGAGGACAACATATACTAAGGAATCGTGTAGGATTACTAGCCCTCTGTTCAGAGATTTGAGCCTGGCAGCAGGCATCCAGTGACTGAAACACTTCAAAGACATGCACAAGAGAGGAAGACTGCTGGAAGGCCAACTACTAAGCAGAACTCCAGACCAAGAAAAGTCAGCAAGCCAGGCGATGATGTTAGGAAAGAGCTCAGCCTCGCCCACACAATAAAGAAAGCAGTCAGGCCAGTCACATTTTGTTGGGCCAGTCAGCTTTCCAGCATTCCAACACTTCTTGTCCTCTGGCATCTGGTATCAGATAATATGACTAATTCAAGAATTTCAGGTAGAGAACAATTGCAGCTGACACTGTTGTGTTTCTAAAAATATGTGTTGCTAAACCAAAAGTGCACAAAGTCTCAATAAAGTTGCTATGCTACTCTACCTTCAAAATTAAGTGTTATAAAACTACCTGCAGGAACCAGGTAGTGATTTCCACCATCACACTCCAAAGTCTGCCGTTTTCTGGCCTAGCTCAGTTATTCAGGACAGCCTAGGAACAGGTTAGCTCTAGACTGTTTTAAATCCTCATTCTTGATTTCAAATACAAGATTCAGCAATTTGTCATCAAGCTGCTTGAGTTTTCACCCTTCTACTCTGCTAAGCTTGGTTGTGTAACTAAACATTACAGCTGAAAATAAACCAAAATGATTGGTAGATTGTGGCAGTGAAATTAGAAGTAACTGAGCATGTCATGCAACATAAGGTGAATAATATATGAAGGAAATTAGGACAACTATGCTTGAGGATTCTCAGTTGGGGTGTTAAGACAGTTATTTATTTATTACACTGTTTACAAGTAGTTGCTAGCTTATTTTGTTCTCTCTTCTTTATGTTCTTTTCCCCTTTGATGTGGAATATCAGGACAGGTACTCTTTTCAAGTTTGGAGAAGAGGATGAAAGTGTTGTTTCTTTAAAACATTCTGTCCTTTTTGTTCATGTACGTAAGGCCTAAAGCAGGACTGTAATGGAAATAACGGTTAAAATATTTTCTAGAGGAAAATGTCAGCCTAAGCAAGAAAGAAGGATGATCTCATATTTCTGACAGCTTAGATACAAGCAAATCTTAGCACCAATAAGTTATGTCATCTGTTAAATTCACATAAGCAGAACGCCTCGGTAGATTTTGCATTGTTATGACAAGGCTGTAGAGAACAGGGGTAAGTATTCCATATGAAATAGCTATCTATACAGGGTTACTTTTATCTATTATTATCTTTAAATAAATCAACCGAGAATTAAGGCCAGCATGGCTTTCTCTTCTGTCTTCAGAGACCTAAGCTGTGCCACATTAAAAAACATAGAAAGCATAAATTTATATTTGGCCAGAAAAACACCGAAAGCCATACCTTGGCATCTTACTCACTGAGATACCGTCCATCCTGACCTTGGCTATAGCTTCATATTTTACACACTATTACTGTCATAGTAACGGACAGAGCCAACAATAATTTGCTCATACAATTTACAATACGTTGTCTCCCAGCCACACTGAGGTCTCTTTAACCATCAGCAGATGTGTTGCTTGTATTAGCTATATTTAAACAGAGCAGAATCTATTCAGCCCTGAAGTCCCTATGGCTGGTTGCCTGTGTCTTGAGCTTAGTGCATAGCTAATTTGGTGTACATACCACTGTAACTAATTACAGCACAGCTGAGGAGGTCCAGAAGTTTTAGCCCACAACCTGCTGACTAAATTTCATGTGTTTCTCCCCTCACTGGCATCTGAGTTTTTAGAGTTCACACTCAGAGAGGTTAATTGGCAATTAATACTGTAGATGTTCTGTGACATTCAGTTTTTAAAGGTCTTTCTATGTGAATAATATACAAAATTTCTTTTGCCATAATCCTAAAACATTTCATGTCACCTATTAAATTCTCACTATTCATAATTGAGCCACAAAATCTTGTACAAAAATCTATATATTCGTGTTAATATTCCTGAAAAATAAATTAATGTAAAGAAGAAAAAACACCATCACCATTGTCCCACATTAAAGACAGAAGGACTGTGGTATTCATTAACGTGTAGCTACAGACCTACTTCTAGAAGCAAAGGCAATAAAGAAAGAAAAATGTGCCCCCTCCCCCTAAAAAAGGCAAAACTGAAGTTCTAAGTTTGGGTTCCTGATACAGCAATACAAATGTATCCAGCACAGTGCAATAAAGAATGCAGCTATAATTACATTTTTTTGTGAGTGTAAAGTCATTCTGACCTGGTGAAAACAGGTTGATCCTAACACTTAGTTGGGATCAGCAAATAACTTAAACTAGTAGTCCCTGAACTCAAATTCATTTGGGCAGAAAAGCTGTGTGGCTTCAATGATCAGTAGGCTGAGAGCTATGACTACCATTTTAAACAGCTGAAGTAGACAAAGAATTGTCTTCCCAGAAGTTTCCCCAGAAAACCTTTGCTTCCTATTAAAAGAATATGAAGGAAAGAGAAACAGCTCAGAAAGCTGCAGTATATTTTACCTTTTTTTGCTAATTTTTGCTCTTTTAAGAATAAGAAGACAAGGAACAATGCAAGTCTGAAATAGATGGAGTTGACTGAAGCAGCCTGTATGTTCCTCTGCTTACTTACCCCTCTTCTATCAGTATTTCCTTGCACATTTTACCCAGCTTACAGCCTTTTCTTTTTAATACCTTTATCCCATCATTTATTTCCCTTCCTGGTATCCATAATATCCATCTTTGACATCTGGTTATTAAACCTACCGTTATAGCACAATGTAAAACATGGAGTTTATAAAGCTTGCTGCTTGTTTTGATGGTGTGGCTCCACAGCTCAAAGATTCAGCTTTTAAGCCTCACATATCCAGTCTGCAAGGGATTCATACAGCTGTAGAGATGCTCTTATGCTTACTAGAAAATGAGAAATTTAGGTTCAGAATTTCCCCTTCTTCTAGCTGCCTCCACAGGAGATAGTATTTCTCTAAGCTGATCCCCAGCTGCTTTATTGGCCCCTTGAGTCCATTGCCAGATAATACATAACCCCAAACAGCCTTAAGTTTGCTGGAAGTTCCTGAAGGGTCTGGATGCAGGAACACTGCAACTCAGAAAAAGGCAGCTTTATACTTCCTCCCCTGGGCGTCCTTTTTGCTCTTTGGACATAGTAGAGCATCCGGACTTCATATTTCACTTCTTTCTCTCTGCTTCCCTTTCTGGAATGCCAATGTATGTCAGGCCTCATGTCTAAAAATCTAGGTGGCTTTGCTATAAAGTTAGATGTTGCTCTAGTTACTTCAGACTGGATGTTTAATCCTTCTGCTGCTTCTCTCTGAAGAATCACAATGCCTGAACTGTCAAGCACTGGCAATGTTTCTCTAGGACTTTTGTTCTTATATAATAATATTCATCTTAGTTGAGATGATTATGAAATGAAAGAGCTTATTCCTTTTCCTAAGATGGTTTTGTTCAGTTACAATATGTCTCCAAGTTTTCTGAACTTCAGGGTAGTAATTGTCATCAAAATAGACAATTTTGTTCTTATACAGCTCTTCATTGTTCTTCTCAGCTGCCTTTAAAAAAATTATTGCTGAGTTTGATAATTCTGGAAACAGAAAACAATGTATCTTGAGGGGGTTTGTGCTTCTGCCCTGTACAGTCTTTACATAAGACTATCAAAATGCAAGGATTGTGTAAGTGACAGAGACAACATTCCCACATTTTAGTTATTTTCTGTGCTTTTAGGAATGCCATAAATCCTGTCATTGCTTCGTCTTTGAGCGGTTTTCTAAATCACCACATTTTACTCTTTGGAGCCTGTTCTGTTTTACCAGGAAAAATGAGATGTGTGTTCCCAGCACAAGGTTAATCGATAAAATCTTTACAGTCTCTTCTCATCTGGCCAGCCTCACTTTAATTTCAGTAACAGTGCTGTCAACTCATTCAGAGAGGCAGTTTAAGATTTCTGAAGCCTTTGTACTTCATTTCCCCATTCTTTTACTCTTTATTGCTAAACCTTTTGAATGTATTATCCAAGTTTCTGATAGCCAATGATTTTCACAAAACCCAAGCCCTTCAAGTCGTGCTACCTCGTGAAAATCTCCATTTTTAAGAATATCTGTTAACCCTCAAGGATGTGGAAGAATACTTGGAAAACATGTTGCAATGTACAGGAAATACTGAAAAAAGAGGGCACAAATATCTTCAAATCAGTACTGTTTCTAAAAGTTCTTCTTTTCTTCTTAATCTCATGATTTCTGAGGCCTGATTCATGATTTTCAAATGCCTGAGACTGGCAGAAATATTTTTTCTCAAAAGTACAGCAAATTTTCTTTTTGGCCAACTGAATACCTCAGGACGGCTCTGGACAAGAGTCACTCTATATCTCACCACTTGAGCCACTTTCCCCAGCAGTGCTTAATAACATACTTCACCTTCCTTTCTGATGGAAAGGACCCTTACCCAGTGTTCCAAGTCCTTTTACATCCATTTTTTCACCATCTAAGTGTTAAAATGGATAGTGTGGTAGGCAACATTTATTTTAAAGACATATTTTCCAGTATCAGTCACATTTACACATGCATCTCTGCAGCTTATACACAGAGACACAACAGAAGACTGGGTGATCAGACACAAGAGCAGCAATGAATGCTCCAGGACAGTCAGGATTTGTTTCTGCCAGACTGTTTGGTGCCTGTGCCAAATACCTCACGACAGCCTGAGATTTGATGAAGCTGAACGTTTTGGAGAATATTGTGGAAGGCTGCCAACATCACCCTTAAAATTAAAAAAAGCATGAGATATTATTTTTAATTTTATGATTCTGAGAAAAGTAAGCCATTTATTCAGGATAAGCTTTATGACTGAAATAGATGTTTTTAATTGCCAATTTCACTGTACTTTATTTTTTCAGATCCATCTGTCTGAAAAAACAGAGGGAACATGAACTGAAACGGTGCACAGAACTTCGGCAAGGTACCAGGGCTGTTTAAAATTTGCAATATTAATATACTAAAAATATCTACTCTTTTTTCAGTCTTGTCATTGTAATATTTGAGAACCTGAGATTTTCTATTCATAGCATTCTAGTTTTTAATTGAGGAAATTAAGATTAAAATTAACTGGTTTTCACTATTCTTGTTTCCTTGTTTTTAATGTCCATAATTTGATCAAACATAATTCAAAGTGAATTATCCTGCTATCATGGCCTAAAGATTACTGCACAGGCAACAAACTCAGGGTTTTCCAAATAAAAATGACCCTAGACAGACCTGACAGGAGAGCTCAGAGCTGAGTTGTTAAACACTAAAAGTAGTGCAAACATGAAAGCATGAAAAGGCCTCTTGGGCACGTCTGTAAAATATATTTTTAAATACAACCTGAGGACAACTGGGAATCACTGAAGAAATTTAAAGGGTAGGTTAGGCTGGTTTATACTGAAAATTTAGGAGGGTCTACAGTTCTGGATAACATGAAGAAGGGTTCAACTACATGTGGCAGCTTCCACTACGAAGAGCCATCAAATGCCCATCAAAGGGCCATCAAATGTGGGTAGTAAGAGCCACAACTGAAACAAGCAGGATGTGGCAGCAGCCTGCAAACCCACACAGCTCCTTGACTAGGAGCACTGTAGATAAGGCACACGTACATCATCACCAGGGAGGGTAGGATACACACTTCATGGTCAGATCCACTGAAGATTACAAAATACAAAAGCTACAAATCCAGGAAACCTGAGCTGACAGAATAGTTGGAACTGGGAGACTACAGCAGGTGTTGTGACAGTACCAACACATTCTTGTCCTGTTCCTGCTCATTCCTAGCATCTAGTTGCAGCCACTGTTGGCACCAGGACAACGGTAAAGGAGCCCTCACCCTGAACTGCAAAGAAAAATCTCATGGTTTTATGACTTAAACACAGATATTATGCTTGTATCCACTTGTTGGACTCCTGAGCCATCAACTGCAGTGATTTTTCCAAATGATTTCTAACTGGAATGAATATCCAACAAATTTTACATTCGGCAGCATCACACACCTAAATTTTTATTAAAATAAATTTATTCCAATATTCATAGATTCCATCTTTAAAAAGAAAGAATTTTATTTCCAAAATATTCCTTTTAGAGATCTTCTCAATTAAAAAAAACCCTCAAAGTGAAAGTTATTCTTTAAATAGATAACAAAATTTCAGGAGATTAGGACTATAATGTGTTTTAAAACCTACCATCTTGGTGTGTTAAATAACAAATACATAATATAAGAATAGATCTTTTTCTGTTCCCAGTTGTCTAGAAGTAATGTCAAAAATGTTTCTAAACAGCAGGATTAAAATACTGCACATTACTTATTATGCTGCTAGCAGCTGTACTATCCGCTTAGCTTTTCCAAATGATTAGAGCTACGAAATTACAGAATCATGCTTTGTTTTCTTTGCTATCTAATATCTTTAATTTGTGCTCTGAATAGAAATGCTTTAGGTTCCAACTCAAATAACAGTAGGTTTTGAAGCTGTAGCCGCAAGCGCTTTAATCATGTGCTATATGGAACAAGTTATAAATATTAAGGAGAATATGAGCTCTACCAGCTAAATGAAAGGCTGGGATCCAGCAATACTTCTCTGCAAACACAAACTAAATCTCACTCTCTGTGCGACCTTGAGCAAGCTACTTGATCTTTTTGTGCCTTGTCAAGACAATTATTAAAACTTGGACTTCTCTGACTAACAGATGTTTCTGTACATCAGCATAGAGAATACTAGAGTAAACACATTACTGAAAACATTCATGACAATAAACGGATGTGGAACCAAATTTCTTTCATTCCCTGTGATTTGCATCTTCATAATTCTTACTGCACTCACTGACAAAGCCACTTAAACCATGAGATCACTTGTTTTCCAACAAATTAAGTCCCAATACTTGCCAATCATTCTCCTTCAGAGGTCAACGAAGATAAAGTCCTTCTCTTCCTTGCATAGATCCTTAAGCCCATTAGAATTACATCTATTTGCAAGAAGTGCTCACAAAGCTAACAAGATCCAAATGTTTCCTTTTCTTAAATGCATGTTTGTTTCAAATCACGTGTTTTTAATCTGTGCAAACTGCCCATTTCTTATTTATCTCAAGTATATGCTGTCCAAGAGATAGCATAGCTAATACAAGTTAAGAAAAGATGGTTTTTTTGCTATCACACAAACTGTTGAGCTAGGTAAAAAAACCCACTGTCTTCTCACGACCAGATTATGAAGTCTGTAGTACTACTAAGTAAAATATTAATCACAGAGAGTATCACTATTAGAGCTGATTACTTAAAATAGGTCTAGTCATAATTAACACTAAATACATCATGGTAAAATGTTGGAATGCCTTGGAGTCACAATCACATTTACCTAATCATTGTAGGTTCATTACATGCTATCCCAAGGCAATCATTCAAAGGTTAAGTGCTTATTCAAAGGTTATCTTAAATTCTAGATGCAGTGTAGAGAGGAAGGGAAATACTTCTGAAGGTGGGACATGCTGCCCTAGACCAGCTGATTAAAATCAGCTGTCTCAGTGGTAGAGACAGTTTAGATGAAACTCCTGGTTGAGTTACCAGGCTAAACACCTAAATTCAGGTGAGAAAAATGCCAGCGAAATGTGAGACAGTCTTCTTAATGATGCCAGGCAAAAAAATGTAAAAATTAACCAAGGTCAGCAAGTCTGTTAGATAGCAAAATACTTCTAGGTCTCTACTTCTTTTATGTGTATTGCTTGGTCATTCTTGCTTGGGTGAAAGAACCTTGAAGCATCTTAAAACTACATGGTTTTGGTTTTTTTTAAATTTATATTCAAATGAATATGCTTTATGAAATTATGACAGCATACAAAAATATAGAGAAAATAATATGCTTCAACATGTGTCCAACGGTTCTACTGTAAAAAGAACAGTGCCAAAAGAGACAATGCACAAAACAGGGCAGGGAAAACATTAAACTTCACATGTAGGAGAAGCACTATTCCCTAATGAGTGTGACCTCTGGTAGATTCAGATTATTGCTATTCAGGCTAATGTCAAAGAAACACCCATTAGATGTTGCAGACCCAAGATGGCTCCATGAAACTCGCTCTTTCACTAGACATCATTATAGATTTTGGGCATTATTTTACTTTCGTAGCATTGATAAACCTTTATCACAGGGTAGTTAAAATACAAGTGTTTAAACAGAGGGTTGGTTTGGAAAGTTTTGAGGGGATTTTTTTGCTTTGCTTGACATAAATACGTCCAATAAAAATTATTAGTTTCACTTAGGGCTATTATATGTGAATCCATATTTTCCTAAGGATACAGCCTTGTTAAACAATCTTTCTAAGGTTGTTTACAATTAGGGTTTGAAAAATGAGTTCAGGTATACAATAACGTAGGGATAAACCAGAGTCTCTCTGGTGTCTCAGACTGATTCCAGAAGGTCATCCAACAACAGCAAGGATGTTATATGTTATGTGTTATATATGCATCTTGTCATATCACAGCAAGAACCTATTTCATACCAAAAGGAATCCAAAGAGATTTTGGCAAGGAAACAAGAGATCCTCAGGACACGTAAGCTGGTGAGGCTCTAGTGGCACTCATTCTTCCAACAAGTGCACAGGAACTACTAGCTGTAGAGCTGGGAAGGAAAGGTAATTAAAAAGAATCTTTGAGCAACATTGATGGAATTATGCTTCCTATTTGAGTCTGGTATGAACTCTAACAAGTTTTCCTCCAGAAAAGGCGAAAATTTTTTCTTTGCCACTCATATTGAAACAGCTCCAAATTTTTGCACTTGGCTCTAGCTGCAGTGTCCTGAGTTTTCTCTCCATTCTTATCTAATTCTTAGAGACATTGAGAACCTAACAATGGCAAGCTCTTGAAAGATGTCTTCACAAGACAGTTTCCAGCACATAACATTGTCAAGGCTCTCTGGTCTCTCACCCATTTCCATGCAGTGAATGAAATGCTGACATATAAAGATATTAATCCAAGAAGCATTTTAGCACTTCTAGGTTAAAAGAACCTGGCAATCAAACCCTGCTGTATGTCAATATCACACTGGCAGTTGTCATTACAACTTGTTCTGTCCGTCTTTTTTACTGTGATCAGAGCTTGATATGAAACCTGAAGCCTTTTGCCATATCTCTCAAGAAAAGAAAAGAAAAAAGACAAAACAGCCAAAAAGCTGACTGATGTTTCCCAAAGCTGTAACTGCAAAGCGATGCTAGTTAGTATGTTTCTAATGAGCCTTATGAGTAACTAATCAGTTTCTTCTGGAACAAAGCAAGGCTTCAGACTCTTAACAGTTACACTGTTGACTAGGGGAAGAGTTTGGTTTTGATGGGATTTTTTAAGACAGTAAGAGTAGAAAACCTTGTGGAGTGTTCCTATGGATTGGCTTCACCTTGCTGTACATGGGATTAAACATACAATTCTTTCCTGTGCAGAGAAATCCCAACTTAAATGTAACATCTTTTTTCCTCTGAGAGCCCCACTGGAAGGCAACTTCATCAAGTCTCCTCCGAAATCACCTCGTGGCCCTGGCCAAGCAGGCACACCAGGTCTGCAGGAGGAGGATAAATGACAGCAAGGCTCACAGCAACGTTGGAGGGTGATGTGCATTTCCTCTTTCACCACCCTTTTTGAGTAGAACCCAGCACACCAGGCAGCTTCTACCACTTCCCTGGGCACTCAGTGTCCCCCACACCATCCCTCAGCAATCTCTCTCCCCACCTTTATGCCGTGTCCTTTCAGCTTTCATCAGTTCTCCTCCTGGCTTAATTCCTCTGTTTCCTGCTTCTTGGCCCCTTCCCAACTGGTAAAGACTTGGTTAGGACTGAACATTAGTCCTAAAAGGAAAGGAGAGAATAACCACAGTCTTGTGGTTACAGATGCTCTTCTAACTTTCAGTCTAAATTTGTCTATATCATTTTGCAGCCCTGTGCCTTCTTTCCAGAGTTAGGTAAGACTAAGTAGTTCCCAATTGTGTTTATTCTCTATTGTCCTAACCCACAAAATGCATCTATGAACTATTTACATCCCTTATCAGCTTTCATCGATCAGGCTAAATATCAATTACTTTTAGTCTGCCCTCCTGAAGCAGGCTTCCTCTTCCACCCTTCTCTGCACCTGTTCCAATTTGAATCTTTTTTGTGTTTTTTAACACAAGCAGATAAAATTGTATGAGAATTCAGCTAAGGTCATATTGGTACTACGCAGAAAAATTCCCCTTTTGTTTAATGCTTCTGCTAGCAATATTCTGCCTGAGATTTATATTTACTTTTTTCCCAGCTGTGCCACATCCTTGGCTCAGTCAGAAACTTTTGTCTTTCCCTGCTTTCAACTGCAGCTTCCTGCTTCACATAAAATTTAAGAGAAGCTATGGCAATGAATTGAAATGTGTTTAATAACGTCTTGCTTCACTTAATTTAGTCACAATGAAGATTAAATGTTATTTATAGTGCTATTTTACTTGTTTAGATTAGAAGAATTTCTTATTCTTGAAACTCTAAAAACTCAAAAATTATGCCAACGATTATAAACCAAATGCAGGGTGAAGTGCAGGCATCTGTGCCATGGTCTGGGACTGCAGATCCAGAAGCTCCAGCTTTGCTACTGTCAGCTTCAAAGCCTGACTACAGTTTCATAGATGTCATCATCTTGCTGTAAAAATTAAGGCTATTTTAAGAGGTTCCTCAGCTGTTTATAGGGATTCGGATCTCAGCACAGTCAACCCAAGAGGTGGGAGCACATGTCTGAGGATGTCTCTGGACTCTTCAGAGGTGCATTGGACTTACCCTCAGTGCATGTTCAGTATCCTGTAGAGCCTGAGAGTTATCATGGAAATTAGCAATGACTTGAGCACCGAAAGCCACAATCATGCTAAACTAACTCTGGTAGAAACATGAGGTTCTTTGTTTTTTCATATTCCTTGAAAAGGTCATGGCAAAATGACAGATTTACAGATCAGATAATTTTTCTCCAGCTGTTGCTGAAGCCGTGTCTCCTCCCATGCTGGATGTGGCCAGTTAAGCCAGCATTGTGGCTGTGAAGCATTAGTAGAGCAGCAAACCCAGGGATCAAGGCCTTTCATGGATTATGATGCCAGATAGATTATCCTTTATAACAGACAAAATTCCTCAAATCTATATATCTCACAGCTGAAGTAGCTTTATCAGAGCTGTTTAACTCTTCCAGAAAATGCATAATTTCCTCTATTATTTTACTGGCTCACTTTGCTGATTGCTGGAGTGTGTGCTCATTAGGAAGCTGGCCTTCCAGGCCATGCTCTCAGTTTTGTTTTTACTTTCATTCAATGATTTCTCATTGGATAAAAAAAGCAGAGCAGTGGGAGCATGATCTGAAATCCCAATTCTGCCCTTGACCCAAGCAGAGTGATGGACTAGAGCCTACCAGGGTCCCTTCTGTCTCCTGCTCTCCCCGTCTAACTTCCCAACTTTAGCACTAGCCCATCATGCAAGAGGCAGATGACAGCATGTCAGATGGGGAAAGTTGCTTTCCTGACCAAATACAGTACCAGAATACCTAGAATTTGAATATCAGGACAGTGCTAAGTGGGAAATAAACTCCTCTCTTGAATGAGTGAGAAATAGACTCAAGACTAGACATGAGTGGCTAAATGAAAGTGTTCAGGCTGTCTGGGTTGGTGTCTAATAAATCTGCTTTCCTATGGGGTTGTCAGGCAAAAAAGAAGGCAGATTGGATGACCACTTGGCCTGTTCCAGAACATTTCTGCCTTTTATCACTCCGCTGCAAGGGTTAATATGATACGGGCTGTAATGAGCTGGCCAGCTCCTGACATGAACAGAATCTGATTGATTATATGCATGGTACACTAACTCTCTGCAGATGATAATGGCCATTCATGTATCATGCATTCAGCAATCACCAACATCTTTAATACAGATGTAAACCTTTGTATTAATGCCAGTTAAGCTACAATAAAGAGAGAAAGAATGTCAGAGAACATTCATTTTATTTCAAAGGGTCACTCCCAGCAGTGCAGCATGCCATTTTGTGCTGCCGTTGTTTCTCAGAAACATAATTCCCAGGAATGTACTGTTCCTCATTTCAGAAGTAGGGACACAATTAAACAGAGAAATACTGCAAACGGATAAAATCCATTGCAGCACAACTCTCATCCTTTATGCAACAGCATGACAATGCAATAGCGTTTGTGACAAGATGTCAAAGGGGAGAGGGTGACCATTGTGCCCTGCTGGACCATTTAGGATGAGTTAGACACTAAATGAGTTCCAGTAGGTTTTTCTTACCTTCAGTTCACAAGATGCATTTGCAAGTACAATGTCACAGCATTTTCAGAATAACCTCAGATCCTCCTGGAATCAGTGAGAGACACAGGAAAATATCACAAAACAAATCTTCAAAAAATAACTCAAGAAGAAACTTGTGCAGGAAATGGAAAAGAGTTGCAAGTGGAAAAGGGGATAATGTGCAAAAGAAACAAGAAATGTTCAAGAGCAAAACAAAGGAAAGAATGGTGAGATACCTGCATTTCCTAGTTCTCTGGATGGTGATATCACATAAAAACTTGCACACCAGACCAGAAAGGCAGGAAACGGACAGCAGGGAAACACAGGATGGGTCATAACAGAAAACTGAAATTGTCAGGACAAGTAAATTGAGCTGAAAAGAGAGGTGAGGTAAATAATAGTTCCAAATGATATGTTTCTTTGCAATATAAGCTGAGATCAATACTCCTAGGTACTGCTAAATCCTAGCTTTGTGGTTGAACACAGCCTACTGCTAGAGATGGTGCCCCCAGGCCCTGCCCTCAGTTTGGTGTCAACCTGGTTTGCTGTACACTCAGTTCTTTTCTCTCTTGTGCAAGCACAAGCACTCAGGCAGCAATGCACCAAAGAGCTCACCGGGCTGAGCAGAAAGAAGGAAAACACAGCCATTCCTCACCTGCATCAGTTTTCCAATCAAATTCAGTAGGAGCTGTTGCAAAGGGTCCTGTCAGCATAACACAGGAGTCAGCAGACAGGGACTCGCATGAAGAATGAGTGCTCATGGAATGGGGCATGGACACACACAATGAATTACACCCTTGACATCTGCTGTTTCTGCTTCATATCTGAAAGAAAGCTTGTATGCCTGATATCTTGTCTGTGTTATTTTATCAGTTAGTCTAATAAAAACAATAACAGAGAAGGGTCAGAATTAAGATTTGGAGCAAAATCAGCTCTATTTTGTAACAAAAGCAGTTGTTTCCTTGAATAATTAGTTTCATTAAGTTATCTCTGCTTTGCCTGCCCGCTTCAGTACACTATGAGCCAAGTATTGCAGCAGTTGGAATTAAATCATAGCAATAGGATTGGTCAGAAAACAAATGATAAAGTAGAGTAGCTTAAAGGTCAAAATCCCAAAGAGCTAAGTATTCTTTGAGGAACATTTCCATCCCCTAATGTAGATGGGTGTAACCCTCAGGCTTGAAGTCATTTATAGGAGTGGCTGATTGCATCAGGTGCATGAATATGGCCCCTGAGAGGCCAAAGTATCCCATGACACCAAATTAGATAAATGGGAGGTTTGCTTTCTCTTTCACTCTGTGAGTAGTACTTCTTGCTTACTTCTTCTCCCTCTCTACCCTCCAGCAAATGTGTAAGTTACTTTTCATGTCAAAATGTCTAACAGGGCTGCTTCTCCTTTCAAGACTAGCATAACCTATCTGATGTGCCATACCAAAACCAGATATTTAGCAAACCTACACTTGCCCACACTGTATTTAGCCAATATTTTGGCAGAGGTCATTTAACACTGGGACAAATGAGATGGTGTTAGGTGTCTGTATTATATGAAGGAGGGGGAAATATTTAACACCATTATTTTTATACTTATGTAATTCTGAGAGACCTATGTATTCTGATAATTAATAGTCATATGTCCAGAAGACAAAACAGTCACCAATTCAGTTTATTCAGCAGTTCTTGCTGTATTAAGACACTAAGAAAAAAAGAGAAGCAAAAAAAAAAAACCTTCTATGTGCTGGAAAAGAACAGCCTAGGACACCAGAGAGACCAAGGAACGCAAGTCCATTTAATGTATAATCAATTCACCTCAGTTTATAATGGGAATTAATCTCACTTCCTCCCATGCAGTAAAAAATATGTAGAGAAGTGTACCTGATGAAAGTATATAAGAAATGTCAAATATTCCACAGGTGCAAGCCAGGAGCTCAATTTAATTGGCAAAACACAATCAAGAGAGAAAACAGACCTAAGGACTTATTGTACTCCTCTTTTTGTATAGCTATTTCCCATGTATGTTAATGCCTTGCAAAAATTATTTGACCTCAACACTTGGCAAGAAAAAATCAGTCAGAATTATCTATTCTGTCCTGAAGGTGTCATTTTAGGAGACTAAGGCTCAGCATTTCAACAACTCAGCAAAAGCATTTAACGTAAATTAATTTGTCTGAATTTTTCTAGAGCAGATTACTGAAACTAAGAAAACTAAGATCTGTCACTTTTTTTTACTTTTTTTTTTAGTCTACAATGGGAATTTCAGACCTCTGTGTTTCCCACCTAGGAAAGTGTTCCATTCAGACCTGGAATTCTGGCATGGATTCAGTCGCCTGTAGATCTGCCCAAACTCTCAGTCCTTCCACTCAAGCAGAGATATATAAAACCTTCCTACAGCCACAAATTTTCCCAGAAATAGCAGAATATGGTCACCAGGAACACAAACAGCTGCTATATATAAGATAATACCGTTGGTGAACTTCTCTTTTTCTCCTCCAGAATGAATCGCACAGAAACTGCTGGCAATACTGCCCTTGATGATGATGATGATCAAATAATAGAATCATAGAACAGTTTGGGTAGGAAAGGATGATAAAAATCATCTAGTTCCTGCTTTGTGCAGGAACGTCTTCCACTAGACAGGTTGCTCAAATCCCCATCCAACCTGGCCNAACCCCTTCCCTCTGATGCGTTGACTGCTCCATGTAGCTCGGTGCCATCAGCAAACTTGCTGAGGGTGCCCTCAGTCCCACCTGTCCGTGTCACCGACAAAGATGTTAAACAGCTCCCATCCCACCACCAGTCCCTGAGGGATGTCCCTCACTCTCTGAGCATGACCATCCAGCCAATTCCTTATCCGCTCAGTGGTTCATCCACAAAATCCATGTTTCTCCAGTTTAGAAACACAGATCTTGTAGGATGAACAACTAAAATCGGGGATGATTCCTGTACCCTCAGTCCTCTACTTGATTTTGAGTGACTAGTTGAGATGCAGAAATCCAGAATATCTTCAAAATAAAATGTAAACACTTTCAGGCCTCAGAATTCCAGCCAGCAGCAGATTTCCTCGCAGGTCACAGTTATTTTTTAGTGTCAATCCTGCTGTCCCCAAAACAGTGAGTAGCTGAGGTCTCTAACATTACAGTGAGATGGAAGCTTGTTCTTCTGCTCTGTCATATCTCTGAAAAGCAGCAGGGAGGTTCCTTGCCTACTGCAGAATTTGCTGAGCCTCTCTTGTGGATCATTTTCATTACTACATGCTAAAACTGCAAGTCCAAATAGAGCCTATGAGCCCCAGTATGATATCCTACTATAACAGTCATCCTCACCACCTCAACTTTCTTGGCTAAACAGAAGGAAGAAGTACCCACAAACAAATGGGACATTCGGTAGAATTTAGACACTAATCTCCAAAACTGCAGAATGTTCTGCTTTTTGATGGCCCCCAATTATATCTCCCCTGAAGCCCTTCAAAATTCATTTCTGGACAACCACTGGGAAGCACCACAGGATGAACTGCCTGAGCAGATCAACACCCGCCTGAGGCCTAAATCTTCTTCAGACCCACAAACCAGGCACTCTCTGTCAATCTCTCCTGAGACACTCAATCTAGCAAGTGCTTGAAGGAACGTGCAAAAGGCAGCAACAGCTGCCATCCTTTTCCAAAACAGCTCAGTTTAACCAACATTGGTTTTGCTCCCTCTCTTGCTGCCAGCTATGGAGACCTACACTTCCCTTTCACCAGTTCTTGCATTCATTTGACCCCTTGGAAAGCGAATTTAGCTCACTAAACTGGCAGAAATCTAACCCAACAAAACAAAACAAATCAAGAAAAAGTGAATACTTTTCACCACTTTAGTGAGCTAATGGATCAGACGCATCCCAGAGATGACAGAAGGGAGACAAATGGAGCATGTGCCCAGGAACAGGCCTGCCCCTTTCACCAGCAGCAAGTTCGTGGGCAGAATCAGCTGCCTCTTGAAGCCTCACCCGCAGGAGAGGAGAAAGCCTGTTGGAGAGCCCAGACACTCTGGAGAGGACTGGGAGAGATAGAGTGAGATCTTTCTAGTCCAGCTGCAGTGCTGGAGGGCCCAAGCTGCTAGAAAAGCGGGGCTAGGTAAGACTAAGTCTTCTCAGAGGAGAGCTGTGACACCATCTGGCTTGAAGTTTGGTCACCCATCAGCTCCGAAATGAAAGGAAAGGCAAGGGAGGTTGTCAAAGCCTATCAGTCCGTGGAGCAGGGGTACTGCTGGACTAGCCATGCCTTTGAAAGGGTAGTGCCACAGTTGGCTGTGAGCACAAGAAATGATGTGTCCTATAATAAGAAAATTAAGGACCAATCACAATGAAGTTTACCACAGCAATGAGGACATTAAGGACTGAGCTGAAATAAAAGCTGATCTAACACAGCAGAACTGGACCACATGCAACATTTTCTGGTTAGTATATACAATTGAGAAACATCAGAGAGCGAGAAGTCTGGGTTGACGAAGCAAGTTAATAATTTGTCAAAGAGAAGAACCTGCCCCGTGTTACATCCATGTATGGATATAATTGACCACATTTCATCTTAGGAGAAAAGAAAAGTTGTGGCCAACTTCAAAGGGAATTGAACAAAAGTATTCTAATGATTAATGAATTAGCATCGTTGAAGTAAACGAGCTATTCTGAATGCCTGCCCAGAGGCAGTCATGGGAAAGTTTCCAGAACTATTGTCATTTTTCCTGGAACTCATTGACTTTAAGGACTCCACAGCTGCAAGAATTGTGTGAGCATTTCAAGACTGTCATTTTCAGCACTGATTTTCTGAAAAATTCTTCCTGAACTGATTTTTATTGGTTTCAGCTGGGGAATCCATTGCACCCAGCCAGGAAATGCCACATGCCTCCTAAGCTACTGCTCTATTCTTCTTGCACTGATGCTATCAGAGACTCAAATTCACTGCAGGGAGAGCACTGGGGGCCAAATTTGCCCTCTTATGTATGCACGCAGCTCCCATAGAGCTAATGCAGAATTTTTTTGCCTTTGATGCCTCTTATAAAGAAGCCTGGAAGTATTGCATTAGAACAGGGAGTTCACACTATTGGTGGTCCCCATTGTCATTAACACAGTTAGTGGCATTCCAGTGAAAAACACAGAACAACCCTTTTGTTTGTTTGTTTTATAAGCAGATCTTCCAGGGTGGGATCTGGCTTGCTCAAATCCTGCCAAAGATGAAACTTCAGCCTCTAAAATCCATGTAAACCAAGAGTGATCCATTCTGCCTTCTTTTGAGAACTGTCTAACCTTTTAGGCACTTAAATTAATCAGGCACTTTCCTCCTCTGACTGAAAATTCTCCAGGCAACTAATTCACAGCTCCATGCTCAGCAAGACCAACTGAGCATACTCACAAAAGGAGTTAGGGAGGGTATCTCGTTCCTGTTCCCACTCCCAGCCATCGCTTCTGTTCTGCTAACTGTGATGCTCACGGGACCCTTGCTGCGGCAATTTAACTCACTACATGGCACAAAATCACCCACTTCTTTGCTGGGCTTGTTTTCTGCCACTACAGTGAATTGAATCAGCTCCCAGGGAGTCTCAGTCCCTAAGCCAGGTAAGTGGTTGCACATGCAGACAGGAAGTGTGAATGGGACCACTTTCACAGCATTTTTGGCTCATGAAACTGGTTGCTCAATCCCCAGTTTGTGTTCAGAAGGTTCATTTCTGGGGAGAGAGGAGCTCACTCCAGCTAAGTCATCTGCTGCAACCTGCAAGCAGGAAACTACCCTGGATCTATCTCTACCCTCAGCAAAGTCTGAAAAATTAGGTAATGCCAAGGCTACAGCTAGTGTGAATCACTGACTCTTGAAAAATCTACATCAGGCAAGTTCGTTCAGTCGAGTTGGTTTTTTCTTTGATACAGTTTGGAGTTTTTTCTATGAAGTCTAATAAAGAGAGACAAATTGGAGCAAATCGTTAAAGTGAATTAAATACATATAAACATAATTTCACATTGAAGGAAACATAAGTGAAGACATGTAACTTGGAGCAGAACTGAAACCCACGCCCACCAGCTGTAGCCAGCTCACCTCCTCCTTCCCCCATGAGTGCACACCCGGGTGTGCTGCTCTGTGGAGCTGCTCTGGTCCTCTGTCCAGACTCCCAGCTTCAGCAGAGCTTTGATCACAGCTCCTTCCTGAATGCATTCTTGTGTGCTGGAGCAGCCATGTGAGGGGCCTTGATGGGACTGAGTGCTGAGAGCCGCAACAGAAACTCATTTAGTTTGATGTGACAAAACTGCTCCTCAGACAAATGCTCCATGGTGGTCCCATGGTAGGAACATGTGTAGAAGGCCTTGCTGAAGTAATAATACTGAAGTAATTTCATGCCTCCACCCACTTCCAGGCCTTGGAAATTTGTCATCCTCAGCTGGTATAAATGGATACAGCTTCTCTGAATTCAGTGAGGCCATGCTAATTTACTGAGGGTTCAAATTTACTGAAGGTCTGGTCTTCGTGGTCTTACAGTAAACTACCATAATGAGCTTTATTCTGAGTCCTATTTATAAATAAAAGCTTGTCCTTCATAAGTTCAACATTTCTTAAGTCACAAAAATGCTCAATTTTTTCTAGCTCATGATTAGGGAATAGACCTACAGACTATCTGTATTTATAAGTATCTAAATACTTAAACTCTCTTGTTTCACAAAAATTAAGGACCAAGTTCTGTAGGAGACATCCTGTAAAAGAATTCTTTCTCAGATCTCCAATTAGGTTTCAGATGAATCTGATATCCATAGATTACAGAGAAGAAATATTAACACCTAAAGCAAGTAAATCAACGTGTGAACTTTTACAATACTTTCTGAAGCAGATATTTGCACACCTGTATTCAAGTTCTTATGAGCTCATTTGTTAAGCAATTCCATCACTTGCGTAACTGCCATCAGTAACATACATACACGTTATTTTGGCAGTCTACTAAATCACTGGCAGCATTTATCCAGCAAGTTTTGAAGCACATGGAAGGTCTAGATTTCCAGGGCCACCAGTGGTACAAAAGAAAGAGGATACAACAGACTCCTTTGCCATTAAAAGAAACCAGCAATGAATCCATCAGGAGTTCTTGAGCAGAAGGTCTTGCAAATGAGCTTAGACCAGATTTGGACACAACAGAAAAAGTTCCAAAGAGATTGATGTGACACACAGGCTGAAATTGCAAACAGCTTTGCCTCTCCGCAAGAAGGGGCCAATATAGTCCCATATCTTACTTGCAAATCTGGTGTTCTAACAACCATCTCAAATTCTGAAATCGATGCAGAACGTTAAAACTGTTAAGCTGTTTAAGTCTGATGGGATGCATTAGGTGGGGCCAGTTCTCTAGTAACTGGATATGAACTGAAATTTATTGAAACTAAGGTCTCTTCCAATCCAAGCCATCCTGTGATTCTATGAAACACTGCTTAACAGCTATTTTATTTAATGAAGTACAATCACAACCAGGTTTGACATTTTCCTAAGGCCAACGGAAAAAGTTAGAGCATTAGAGAGTTTCATTGCCTGCTTAGAACGCAACATTTCACACTGGAGCAGGATGGAAATCACATAGATCTCCGCCAAGCATGCAGGTTTGTTCTTACAAGATCTCTCAGACTCAAACTAATTTTAGAATAAAGAAAAACTGTGCTTCAAACTACCCTGCAGTACAAAAGTTCCAGTGACAAAATTCTAGTCTCTTCTTTTATATTTCACATACACTTTCAAGTCCTTCTCTACTACGCTGTCAAGTTCTGTTAGCATCAGCACACTGTTAAAGACTGGAAACAAACCAAAAGAAAACCTGTCTTGCTAAAATAAACCTGATTTTTCTTTTCATTTGAGCTGACTAAGTAGCACTGAAAAACAAGCATTTTACTTAAGTTTAGTGAAGAGGTTTGCCAGAACTGCAAAATTTTGGACAGAAACTTGGCTTTTAATTTTGTCTTTCAAATTTTTTTTTGATACTTTCAGAGTCAAACAGATTCAGGCTTGTGTTTTGACCTCCTCTGCAGGTTTTGTTCTCAGTGACCTACCACTCCAATATCTCCCCTCAGATCCTAAGCTTCCTGTTAACAAAGAACTGTATATTTGCACACTCACTTGCTAACATAATGAGCATAGTTTTAAACCAGAACTGCTGGACACTTGAATTTGAAATTCTCAGGGAATGGCTAAATGAGGGTAGCCACAGGAGGGGCTTAAAATAATTAAAGGTAAATTTGCACTAAAATTATAGCGGCTAAAGGAGGATGGTGAGCAATGAACCATCTCTTTTCCATGAACCAGTTAAGGGGAAAAGAGCATTGAGCCCAAAGTCTTAATGAAAGATTTCATTAGCATTGGATGATATATAGAACTGGCATATTTAGAGAAGGTTGAAGTTTGTTCAGTGGAGAGGAAAAGTCTGACATACTAAGCATGCATATACTTCCTCTGAAGTCCAAACAGAGAGAGACTTCTTGCTTTAAGATCCAGTATTAAAAGGGGTAAAAGACTGTTGGGACTGTCTTGGATTAGAGCACAGCATAATATCACATTGGGAAATTCACATGGCAAAGCTTGTCACAGTTGCAACAAAAATTACCTCAAGTGTATAATTTGGTGTTTTGAATTTCCCAACCTTTAGCTGAAAAAGGAATATTACAAGGCTTGTTCAAGTTGGCCAAATATTCAAATGCTTTTATAGTCAGTGAACAGAGATAAATATTTGACAAGAGGTATTAATCCTAGGCTGATATTCTAAATGGAGTAAAACACTCTTGGGAGTGGTCCTATCCACTGACTGGAGAGAAAGCCTGGGCATCTGGTCTAAATACCTAATGTCTCGATGTGTAGGATACGTGAGCTGACTCCTTCCCAGCAAGTTCTCGAAATGTATCTGTCCTTGAGCAAAATGGACAGTACTTGCCTGGACTCCACTCCAAGGCATAGGGAGGGATGGGGTTAAGAAGGTGGAAGTGGATTTGTGACTGTGGATTTTTAGAAGACAAAGTGGCAAAGAGCAAAAAGGACAATGGGCTTTAGGAAAACAGCCATCAAGAAATGCCATTTTAACAGGTTAGAAAGAAAAAGAGTCCAATTCTTTAAAGGAGCAACGATGAGGGCGTAGTCAAACAGCAATAATTCTTCCAATCCATGTCTCATTGTCAGACGGTGGCACAGCACTTCACAAAAGATGCCAGCCTCTTGTGGGGACTCTAAAGAAGATGTTTAGAAATTTGAGGAAAATTAAGAGTTGCTGAAGGAACTCTGAATATTTAAGCCTAGGGAAAAAAAAAACAGACTGATTTACAAAATTGTGATAATTTTTAAAGATAGCGTAGTGCACATGAAGGGGATTAACCAGTTAGCATGAACATGTTTGATTTTGAATTGGCCAAAAATGCTCTGAACTTACAGCAAAAGAAGTTTGGGTTGACATTAGAGACTTCTTTCTCCAGCAAGACTAGTGAGGTTGAGCAGTGGAAATTCAGCAATCCCAAACTATTAACAGAGTTTTACGAACAGCTTTCATCAGTGCATGCAATGAACATAGATAATTGCCTTGGAGAAAGTGGTGGAGTAGATGATCTCAGTCATTTCCAAAAGCAGACTCCAGGAAGGCTAATTTTAGCCTAGAGATGCTAATTCCTCTTGGCTCTCTCCATAGTTAGTCAAGGACAGCTCCTTTAGATGCAAATACAGAACAGAAGTCTCCCCACTGGCCTAACATAAATAGCCCCAATATTTCCCCAAAGCTAAGTACACCCATGCTGGTCCCCTCCCTCCACTACTGCCACAAATGGTTTTGTGCTCCTTTCAATCCACTTATGATCTTCTCTTCCTGATATTTTCAAATAGCAGACCTCAGCCTGTGAAACCCAAAAAGATTCCCATTCCTTCTCTCTGTTATCCTCGTTCCTTATTTCTTAGTTTTGAAGAAGCATAATTTATCAAGAATTTTTACCAAACACCTCAGACCGACAGGGTTGTGTATGAGGAATGCCTCGGTCTCAGTTACAGCCAGGTCTGTTTTTCAGGAAGTGCAATTACAATATCACAAGTGTCCTTCGTCTCCAAATTTTTTAATCAACACTAACTAATCAGCAGCTACTGGTGCTCTCTGCAATATTCCCTCAGGTTTGAAAAGTAGTCACAAGTCAGCAATCATTCTGAAATACTTGCACGAGGAAACGAGTGGCCTCTTTGCCTTCCAAAAAAACCTCATAGCGCCTTCGAGATTAAATATGATTTAGTAGGGCATATTGCCCAAGAGTGAAAACAAAACAAAATCATAACCCCTGACAGACAGAGGTCAGCTGCAACAACAGGCTCACAGTCACTATCAGGTGCCAGGGACAGGGTTCAACTTCCACTGTACAGGTTATGTGCAGGTTCAGTGACCACGGAAGATGCCCTTGAGCCACCCACTTTCCTCAGGGCGGGCTGGCTGCAGAGTGTTTTACCCAGTCCTATCTTGTGCAGATGCAGGGCTGACCGACAAGTGACACTGACCATTCAGGGTGAGACCACAGGCACTGCCTGAATCTCAGATGCACACATGCAACCCCCCTCCCCCCCTGCCCCTATGCTTCTTCTAGGAACAAGGCAAAAAATACATTGTGGCCATCTGGTCATTGTACGAATTGCTTTTGCATATCAGGAAACACTTGGGGACCCCTTGTTCAAACGACCCTTAGTTCAGAAATCAGGATTATATCTAAAGCCTCAGAAGATAAAGCATAGTACAAGGTAATCTAAAGACACGTGCAGGTTTCAAAATGATTGGAAGAATAAACACTTAAATCTCAAGTACTGCTCAGCCTTTTACTTTAGGGCCTGCTAACCCCAGTGTTATTCAGCTGCAGATCCTCACTATCATTTGCTTCTGTCTTATAAGCTACCACATTGGGAGTCCCTGGGTGAGTGACAGCAGATGATGTGGTAAGACAAGGCCATGGCCTGGTATCAACACAGGCAGCATAGCCCCAGCACCGAACCCGCCTAATTTACCATTGTATTCCCACTAGCCAGCTGCAGGATAAGAAGGGCTGTGGATATCTACTGGGGGCTGTAACAATAGAACCGTAGAATTATTAGAGTTGGAAAAGACCTCCACGATCATCAAGTCCAACATTTGACTGAACACCACCTTGTCAATTAAACCATGGCACTCAGTGCCACGTTCTTGAACGTCAAAGTCATTTCTCGAACACTTCCAGTGATGGTGACTCCACCATTTCCCTGGGCAGCCAATGCATCTGGCATTCCAATGAGTGACAACACTTTCCATGAAGAAACTCATCCTGATGTCCAACCTAATGGTTTGGAAGGAAGCAAAAATGATGTTTACACTGTCAACAAGGTCCATAGGTCACAGCTTCTTCCTTGGGAGATACGAAGCAGCATGAAGCCGAAGCAGACCACTGGGCTGAAGTGTTGTTGGCAGGAGACACTTGAGGTTTGGCGGAGGAGCTCAGCTATTCAAGAGCTCTGAAGGGAGTAGAGTGAATGACCAGCTACAAACTCATTCACACAAGAACTTTGGTTCTGAATTCGATACCATGAAAAGGTAGAACCACATTATCTGTTGACAGTCAGACAATCCTACTACACCATACGGGGAAAAAAGCCTGAAAATGGCAAATAGAGCAGTTGCATTGCTCCCTGTAAAAACCAGAATGAGAGACACAGGTGGTAGTTTGCTTAAAGTAACCAGACAGTGGCCAGAGAGAAGGTACTTGCTAAGAGACAAAAGCAGAGCAGCATTTGGTGAGAAGGTACAGGCAAAGGCCATTTCTGTAAGTGCCAGAACTAAGGCTTAAAGAAGGAAGAGGTCAAGATGAAAGAGATTAATTAAATGGTCCCTTTAGCTGCACCCCCATCTGGAAAAGGGAGACTGTTCAAGAAAAAAGAGCAAGCAGTAAATAGGTACAAATCTTACTAAGAAAAATAAACAAACCAGCAAATATCATTCAACAGACACACTTGGTTTATTTTTCAGCTCATTGAATTGAACTCACTTAAACAAGTTTATGGTAAATATTAAGACCCATTCTGCCTAAGAAAAGCAACAATATATTAACATAAGCCATGCCAACTGAATACTGAATGCACCATAGGAATGCTATTGACTAAGAATGAATAAGAAATATTGAATGCCTGGAGATTATTATCTTGATGATGCCTCCATTATTCATGTCATGACCAGAGCTCAGCATTCCTGTAGAGTAGCCCTGCATAGCTTCCAGCAAACTCCTGTTTCTTTTCTATTCCACATGGTGAAGTTTTGTCTCAAGGTTTTAAAAAGGTTTGTCAGTGAAGGACAGAAGATATGTCTTGCTGAGGTGCATGAACAGTTATTGATTCTTCTGAAAAATATTCATCATATTTATGACTTTAAACCAAAATTTCTTTGAAGCATTTTCAAGCATTGTTTTACAGTTTTCCACACATAAATTTTGGATACAAATAACAGCAGATTCAAACAGTCTACTGACACTTCCAGTAGTCCATAGTCATCAAACTGGCAGCTCTACGGCACCAGCAATACCACCTGTAATTTAAGATGTATATGTAAAAAGTCAAGGGTGTAAAAATAGACTGTCAGCTTTTCTGAATGTGAATGTTACAGAGTGAAGTGTTGCAGTCCCTTTCCTCAGGTGTTTCAGATTTATAATGAACAAATTTCTCATGAATCCTCAGCAAGTATGCAGACAACTGAATGTTAGCCAAAGATCCAGCACAAAGGTAGGCTGAAACACAGGAAGAGAAGTGTAATAGTAGCAATATATAATTTATTCCAGTATCCCAGTTACACTTGTATCTGCTTTCATCTCCACCCAGATATTTTCCTGCACCTTATAAAGAAATGTCAAGCACATTCCTAATCTGGTGTTGAGTGTAATCCGACATTTGGAAAAGTTTGGTAACTAGAAGGTGAGGTCACATACACCCCTGAGAGAATCTGGATACTTCAAAGGATGAAGTTACCAAGCAAGCAGAAATTATTTTTGCAACTTGCACCACAATACTAGGATTACATCTTTCTCCGTTATTACTGGATGGAAAATAATCCTTATTCAAACACTACTCTTCAAAGACAGCCAGAGGTTCTCGGCAGATAGCGGGGCCCTTTCACTTAATAAACATGAAAAAGTATTTTTTAAATACTGGTTACATTTCTAAAAGAGGAGGAAAGGTTCTCCATACAATATCCCAAATAATGAGCAACATTGGAGGGTGAGAATGGCTGTCTATGATGGTAGAGTAGCCCAGCTCCTTTCAGTAGGACCACAAAAATCCCAGTAGGTCCCCTGGTCCCCCCTGCCCACGGCTGTGCCAGAGCAGCAATAGTGCTGTGGTCCTCACCTCTAACGCACCAGGCTCCAGCTGTCCTTTCCCTGTATGCAGACTCCTATGGCCCCCTGTCATGGGGGCTTCTTCTACGTTAGTTTTCAGTCTGCCCAGCACCTTCCACATGCATCTTGTGCTCTTCCTTGCCAGCGCCTCACAGCACCATGGGCCTTCCTCAGGCTCCTTCCCATCAGAAGCCAGCTCTACACAGACTCCCTCAGCCTTTCTTACCTTTCCCTGTGTACCAGGCCTTTGCGAAAGATCCCTATCCCACTTGATGAGAGTAAATCATTCAGCCATCACCATTTCTAGCCTATCTTTCACCAGAGATCAGATCACCTCCCCCTGCTGTTCCACAGCTTCACTTCCATTCCTGTCTTCCCTGCTCACAATTTCTTTTGTACAGCAGGCAGCTTCAAACCTCATTTTTACCATCTGGAAGACAAGACAGCATGCTTTGAAGAGTTCCCCTCCACCATATTTAATCCAAATCCTTTAGCCTTGTGGGGATGAGTTGGTTTTGTCAGCAATTTGAGTAATAAGAGCACAAACATAATTGCTAACTGACCCAAGCTGTTCCTGAGCTTTCCTCAGAAAATTCCTGTCCTAAATCACAGCTCCCTGTGTTTTAAGAGAGAAATGCTCTCCCAACTCCATCTGTCTTACCAGAATGGAGCCAGTGTCTTTCACCAGACCCCAAATAGGCAAGAGAGTTGCAGGAACCAGCAATTTGCTGAAAAATGATTGAGAGGATTGAGAAGATCAGAACTGCCAGCTTGCTATAGAAATTTTAGTAAATGAGAACTGTCCAGTTAATAATGGCCTTTTTAATTTTCCTTTCAGATCTATTCACTAGATGAGAAATTCTTTTCAAGATATTCCCAGCTTCTGGTTTTGAATTTGACTCGTTAGTTAATATTTTTCTTTAAATTCCATGGCGTATTTGCCTTCATTCCTGAAGATCTTTTTTTTTTCTTTTCAAAGCCCATGAAAGCTCCTATTAAGCATTCATCGGAACACACACATCAGTTCTTGTGTGCTGCCTTCTAGCAGAATGCTTTTAATTGAAAGGAAAACCCAGCCTCCTGCTAGGTTTGGGTGGGCTGCAATTGGTGCCATACTAGTTAGTTTTTCCAGAAAGTTGTATAACTCTTCTACACAGGCATTCCCACTCTGGTCCAGCTGCAAACAATATGCTGAGTCAGCAAAAAAACAAAACCAAAAAACAAAAACAAACAAACCAAAAAAAAAACTGCAGAAGGAATTTTTCATTGAATTAAGAATCCAATCTGTCCTCAAATCTTATAAAATATGTGTTGGATTCCATCTGTCCTGGAAGATACCCACTCTGATCATGACAGCTCCTGGCACTCGCACGGGACCCATGTGCCTGCAGCGATACTGCAAATTCCCTCGCTGCTTGGAGGCTTTGGACTCCATCAGCCAGGGACAGCACCTTGCAAGCTAACAATGTGGGCCTGTGTGGGAAGCAAAATACAAATGTCCCCTTGTGCCTGAACCACACTGCTTCAGAGCAAAAAAAAAAAAGTGTCTTCCTTAGTTGCAAGGAAAACAAAATCCACTGCCCTACTAGTAAGTTGCAGTGACCGAAGCTGAGAGCAAAGCGCGCTGAACATCTGACTTTTGGCAAAGTGAAATGCAGATGAAAGTTGGACGAAACCTTTTTCCGGGTACTTCTGGTTTATTTGAAGCCAACAAAGCATGAAATGGTCTTAGCAGTTTGTTATGTTTTGATGTAACGTGAGGATCCAGAATCTCTTGACAAGTAGAGTTGGAGCTCGAGTTTCAGTTCGTTGATTGGTGGTTTTCTGGATTCGTCCAAGAAATGTATTCAAACAGTATGTGCAGCAGCAACCATTGTAGTCATGAATGTTCAATAACAAACATCTGAAAGTGGACATCGGATAATGAAAACAACAGTTAAGTAAATAATCTTTCTCATTTCCAAAAACAACTGTTAGAATTGGGAAACATTTTATCTTTTCATGTGCACCAAGGTGTGTGCTAAGATTTTTCTATTGCAGGCACATTCAGAGCCTCTACTAGACCTAACAAACACTTCTGTTGAGACCCATGAATTTTGTGGTGTTTCACATCCATAACTTGGATCAGCACAGTTGGTCCTCTAACACAACTACTGCATAAAAATTCAAAATAGCCAGCCCATATTTAGCTTATTCTTTCACAAGCTTCTCTTGATAGTAGTAAAAGACAGGTAAATTTTGCTTTGTTAACTATAAGTAAAAGGAAAGTGTCACTTTTTTATTTCACATGGGAAATGAAAAAAGAAATCTTTATTTGAACTTTTTCCTTTGAAGTTGCAGGTTTTCATCATGGGACATTTTTGAGAATTTTAAAGGAGTGTTTTGGTTCCACTTTGATTCAAAATATCAAGAGTTTTTGCCAAAAAGCCTCAATAGTATAAATTAAAATGATTCAGAAATATTTCTTTATGAAACATGATTTAGTATGAAAAGCACTTTTGGATGTATTTGCTGCGGGAAATAGAAAATTTCCGGTGGAAATAAAGTAACACCATAAAAAATCAGCATTACCAAAACAGTATTTTTGGTAAGAAAGTGTTCTGCACTAAATACTGTGGCCAAGAGTAATTACGATTTATCCAAAAGCCTGAGAGAGCTACAATGGATTTTTGGAACCTTTTAAAAAAATCCACCTAACGCAGTAATAATGTTGCACAGTGAGAGTGTGAAAAGATTATAGTGAAAGGTTTGTATCCCAGCAGCACCTGAATATAAACAACATGTTTGTTTAACTGACAACAGCTTTTTCCATACACAATTTTAAATTTGCAGAAAACTATAAATAGATAGCACTTTCACTGAAAGCATTAAATTAACCAGCTGGGTACTCGACTTTGTAATGTGGAGCAATGTAGAGTGATAATGAACACCATGTGTGTGTGATAATGGGGGTTGTAGAAAATAGATCTGGCCAGCTGAGTGAAAAGGAAATGCTGAAAAAGAAAAAATCTGAAGTCCAAGCCAAAACAAGTGACCTAGTGGAGCAAGTAAAGGTTTGTATTTGGGGCAGGCTAGAGGCCTGAGAGAGATCAGCAATTCAGCAGGGTATTTTTAAGCATATGCTCAAGACCCTCCTTATTCGGCAGGAAACTTAAGCATATGCTCAGAGGTTAAGCATCAGCTAAAGTCTCATTGATGTCAATGGGTCTTAAACACATGCCTAGAGATACATATGTGCTGAAGTGCTTTTACAAATAAGAATGGACTGGGGATCAGGGCCTCAGTCCCCTGGTATTTCATAGCAGGCTAACCCTGCAACCTCCTGGCTTTCCAAATTCTTCGGAGTAGATCTCATTTATTATACACACAGGACCAGACTTAAGCGTTAAGAACTTGCATTACTGTACATAACTGCCATTGGCCCTTTGGTACTGAAATAAATAGGAAAGTACAGATACATTTATAAAACACCAGTAATTTCTACTGCAATGTGTCCAAAGAATTCTCCTAGTGATAACAGTGAAAGCATAAAATAAGCAGAAATGTGACTTTTGAGCAGGTAATTTAGGCTTTCCATTACTGATGTAAGAAGACTTCCACAAGAATGTATTTAAAGATAAAACTGAATCTTAACTGAAAACTGACTTATAGTAATTTATTTTGAAAGTGCACCTGGCGCTCCTAATTTTTGTGCAGCCAGTGGATCTGTATTTTCCTATGACCTTCTGTGCCTGATTAGTCCACTTATCAATGACAGAGCTGACTGGACATTGCTGTAGCAACAGAACAGTCACTTTCTTTGCCAATTCACCTTCATGTAGGCAAACTGCAAAGCATTAATCTGCCGTGACACAAATTTAGAAATCCACAACAATTATTCTCTGAATCTCAGATAGCAGGTTAACATTATGAAAAATATCCCCAAATTTTTTAGGTAAGTTATGTCAGACTGAAGTATGGCTTGTCCTTCTTTAAAACTGCATGAAAATATACCATAAAGTGGCAAGGGGAATTATATGGTCAGATTACTAATGATATTAAAGATTTTTTCCATGAAGTTAGTACGGAATTTGAAATTATCAGTGAAAATCCTTCCTGTGCATTTCAGTGAACCTGAGCAACCACTTGGTCTCTGCATTTTGTAGCTCTCCAAGGATAAATATGCGGAAGAGGAAATGGTAATAAAGACGCATTGCAGGGCGAGTTGAGAACTACTTTAGATGGATTCTGTAAATGATGGCCCATTTTAAAACACCCTTAAAGCAACAGGAGCAAACTGGGGTGCATTTGAGCAGCAGGACACTGCCAGAGTACTGCTGTGTGCAAGCTCTGCATTGCTTTTCTCCAGTGATGCCACAGAAACAATTATAGCAAAAAGCTGACTTAAATAAACAAACAAACAAAAAAGATAACTTCAGTAAAACTTATGAAGAAAATCTATTATTTACATGTGTGCTTTCATTCTCTCACAGGACTCACATCTTTAACTGGAGAGCATTACAGTTTGGCATTTCCTGCAAATGCACTGAGGAAAAGCCACAGCAATACAGTACTCCTTCCATAGATGTTAACATTTAAAGACTCACAGAAGTGGCTAATGTTCAATTTCTGGTTAACATTTGATTACTTTCTTGCTTTGTTTTTCCAGATGAAGACAACCTGGTGAAAGCATTCCCACATTCCTCTTTGCACTTCTGCTATGACAAAACTTAGCTGATGTAGGCAAATTCAAGTTCTAAAAGCATATATCTTTGTCCAATTTTGTTTCAAGTTTCTGCCTCTTTAGTAACTATGGAAGAGCACCTCTTCCTTCTTGCCCAAGAAAGCTGCTGGTTATCATTCCCATCCCTCCGGTCGGTCGAGTAACACATGATGCTAGCCTAGCATAAATACAAACCAGGTTCCTATGGAATCTGAAATACTGTTTATACATCCTACCACTGACCACAGCGGAACAATGGTGTGCCAATGAAACAGAAAAAAAAATAACTCTATTTGCTTGCTCTTTCTGTGCCTCTGTCTGAAATATACCTAACTCCAAAGCTATTATTTATAGTTATGAGGTGACAACTGAGAGCTAGCAGTCTGCTGAGTGAAAAAATGTTTGCATTTATCCCTTTTAGAGATATCCTATGTATGCACACACATGCATGTGCAGCAGCTATTCATACTGGGTAGGGAGAAATACCTAATCAACTACAGTGCTTATTCAGTGGTATGAAAGAAAAGTAAAGAAAAGTTCTTTATTTTGTGTGAATTAAGTGCCAGAACTTCATTTTTTAAGATTATTCAAAATGAAAATAATTTTAATCAAAGCCTACAGCTACACTGGCATTGTTTAAAACACTGAGGAGCAGTGTTGTAAGTTTTCTGTGAACACTTCTGGGTATCGTTTTTAATTAAAAAATCACCTCTTCTGAATTACTTGCAAATATGTTTTTTTTAAGTCAGTCCTGAGCAAAAAGGTTGGACAGGATAGACATTAGGAGGGATTTCCTCACAGAAAGGGTTGTCAAGCATTGGAACAGGCTTCCCAGGGAGGTGGTGGAGTCATCATCTCTGGAAGTGTTTAAGAAAAGACTAGATGTGGCACTTAGTGCCTTGGTCTAGTTGACATGGGGGTGTTCGGCCAAATATTGGACTCAATGATCTCAGAGGTATTTTGCAACCTAATTGATTCTGTAGAAAAAAATTTACATTGTTCACACAATCACCAAAATGCTGATGTTGGAGGGGTCTTCTGGAGGTCATCTCTAGTCCAGCCGCCTGTCTGCAGGACTATCACCAGCACCAGACCAAGCTGCCCATGGTTTTCTTTAGTCAAGTCCCAAAAACCTTTAGGGATAGATATCCTGCCTCTTCTCTGGGTACCTTGCTCCAATCCTCCAAAGCAAAAAGATTATTCCTAGCTTCCATTCTAACTTCCACAGCCACAATTTGATGTTGTGACACCTTTTAGGCCACTTGAAACTATGAAGAAGGGTTTAGCTTCATCATCTCCGTAGCTTGCCTTCAAGCAGTTCCAGACTGCCCACAGCTGCCTCCTCATCAGGCCCTACAAGCACAGCACCCTTCACCTTTCTGTAAAGGGCACATCCTCCAGGCTTCTGGCCACCTTGGTAGCCCTCCACTAGTCCATCTGCAACATCTCTACACTCCCAGTGTTTCAGCCAACCTCACACATCACTTCTGTAGCTATGATAAATAGGATGAGCTCAGCTTCATCGGGGTTGCTTGGAAGATTGTCACTGAACAACCCCTTTACTCTGCTTGGGATTTATGGTCCAGACTTTGACAGGCCCAGCTGAGGCAGTCTAAGACACCAGTGTCCCAGGTTGTGCCTTTTCCCAGTTCCAGGGGTGACCACCCCGAGCTCAGAGATGGCAGAAACTGTTGTGCCCTCTTCTGTTAACTCTGCTCTGGGGACAGCACAGGGTGGCACACCATGAAGCCTATAATGGCTGCCATCACCACACCCAAATCCCTTGGAGGTCATTTCCAGGCAGACATTACCTCTGAATTTCAAACAATGTCATTATTCCTAGACCATTTTTCTCCATGAATGGGTCATTTCAAGGAAATATAAAAAACAGTTCTATGATCAGATGCAGTCTAAGTCTTATGACCGCTGTCCTTGATTTAAGAGGAGCAGAAATCCCCTGCACAACTCTTTCCAGCAGGCAAACATTTAATAAATCTTGTGAAAGTGTGAGGAAAATATGGGAAAAAAAGAGACACTGATAAGAGAAATACTTTCAAAATAGACAGCAACAACAGACAGTTTAAAGTAATTTTCTAGCCAATATTTACAAGAGTTCTCTGTCATAATTTCCCATGGAAGAAAAAAGTCAAAAACAAATAGGTAGTAATCTGCAAGTCTGAACCACAGAAAATATGTTGCGCTGTCCTTCTAAGGGAATGTTAGAACTTATGTCAAAATAGGGAGGTTTGTGTTTTTCTAATCACACAAAACTTATGGTCTGCATCAGTTCTTGGCCCCTGACTGCATGGATTATGGTGGGTACTAACCCTCTCATGAGCAGTGTGACTGCCTTTGGCCTCCTCTTCAGCAGTTCAGCTGTGCACTTCCCTCCTTAAGGTGGCAGAGACAACTACTGAACAGAAGAACCACATTCACATAGCTGTGATTCCACCCAAATCTCAGTTTTCAGCATGTCAGGACATTCTGTCCATGTTTCCTACTGAGCAAAACTAACTCCACTTCCCTATTCCTTTAGGCATCTCCCTGCTCAGTGCCTTGTTTATAGTCTCTGGGCTGCTTTCCAGAAGCCATCAAAGCTGCCTGGCTCTCCCCACAAGCTAGGAAGAGGGGATGAGGTGGGATTTAGGTTATCTGACTGTGGCCCGAAGCAAAGAGTCCAAGTATCCTGCCAGCAGGTGACAATTGCTTGGCTCTCCTCACCTTAGCCATCATGCATGCTTGATCCAGGCCAAATCCCACCCAGTCCAGGGGCTATCCATTCCTGCAAGCTTCCAGTCAACCTCTGGGAGCACAGTGTATACACACACACACTCCTCAGGCGGTTCCCTGTGAGTGTGCCAGGCCATTAAAAATGTTTCTTGTTCCCAGCTTGGAAATATTTGACCGGTTGAAGAGAAATATACTTTTGGCGTGTACTCCCAACCCACACTTTGTTTTCATATTCTTTGCTATCAGTAACGACATTTTAATAAGCCTCAAAAAAAGTTCTGGATGAATTTGCTCAGTAAAAAGTATTTCTGAATCTACACTGTAAACAGAAACAGAGAGCTGACTCAACAGCAACACTTCCTAAAACCCCAAGACTCAACAGTAAGCTACATAGAGGAAACAAGGATAGTTCTAGTCATAAAAAGCAAACTCTGCTCTCAAATTGGGAATTTCTGTCATCTATATGAGACATAGTAATATATAATCAGACCTCTTTCATGTTATTTGCCCAATGCCTTAGCAAGCAAATTAGTTCTAAAGAAGTAAATTCTAATTTTATAAGCCTATTATGACAATATGAAGGAGACATCTTTCCTTTTTGCACTCCAGGCAAACCACCTCTGAAGATGCCTACATGCTCTTGCTTTCCAGCCATCAGCTGACACAGAATGGCAGTGGCAAAAGCCACCAAATTCTCTCCAGAACTCTCTTGAGGACACAGTGATTTCAGATGGGATTCAGAATTTTGAGTCAAGCTAGATATCAGCTCAGTTTGTACCATCACAGCAGCATGGACCAATTTCAACACTGCTGAAACCAGTGGAGCAATGCCTGCTGTTCCCTCTGCTGGGATACACTCCTGTTTCCTTCATATCCCTCTATGCAGTCTGCACACTGGTACAAGGAGACCATGTATAACCAATTGCATGAAGCTGCATATCCTCAAGGAATAAACCTTCTAATACCCTGTGAACCTGAGGCTGGAAGCACAAAAAAGAAAGGTTTAACAAGTTTGCCCCCACCTTTTTTATGCCTGTCTTAATGTCAGAGGTGCCATTAGGTAACCCCTTTCTCAATGGAAAGGGAAAAATAAAAGTTCTGGTAGTTGATTTGTTGTTTTCGTGAACATTCTGTTCTAAACTCAGAAACTATGCTGTTTTCAAGTTTTTGCTTTTGCAAGGAGAAAAAAGTGATCCCCTTCAAAGAGAGAATAGAAGTGCATTAAAAAAAAAATTAAAAA
>VZRS01005524.1:0-15539 GCA_013398055.1 Ifrita kowaldi
ATATATAGTGTTATTCCTAAGACAAAAAAAATTAGTAAGAGACACTGAGATTTACTTTCTTCTTGATTTACACTAAAATAATTGCTGATTTGGGATAGATCTTGACAAGATTTCACTAGAGCCCTGTGCTTATATATGCAAGTGTTTGAAATCAGGGCAATCATCTGTGGTGCTAAAAAATACTTAAAGTTTCTTCACCAGCAATAATGCTCCAACTGCATTTGCTGTGTGTGCTCAAGCGAGCACTGCAAATCCCCCAGCAATGTTAACTTTCAGAAAAGGCTTTGAAAGCTTTTATTGGCTGCAGCTGGAAGTCAGAGCAGAACAGATTTCTTGACGTTCCTTCCCTCCAGCATCTGGATTCTCATCCACACCGAGCTGCCCTGCAGACAGCACGACTGTCACCAGTGACCTGTTGCTTTGGCTGCTCCAGGCATTGGTGCGCAACAGGGAACTTTTGTCCCCATTTGTGTTGAAGCACAGAACTGAGTGGCTGCGCTTGGGCTTGAGGAGTTTGTATAAACATTTAAAGGGAAAATTCTTCAGCTAAGAGCACTTCAGTGCAGGGCACCAAAAAGTTGCATTCTTGTTTCAACTGCTTATCTCTGAGTACATTTTCAGTGACCTGCTCTGTACTCTAGCACAGGAAGCAAGGAACACTTCCTTTGTAGAAATGGGAAGGCTAGTGGAAGACTTGGAGCAGATCCTGATCTTGTAAGTGACACCAGTCATCTCTGTGAAACTTCAGGATCTTATTTTGCTCAGGCAGTCGCCTGAAGCTTCTGTACCCAGCCTAACACTGAGCTTGCTGCAGACAATTAAAGGAGAGGCGTGGAAGCATCCCAATCTACTAGTGTAGATTAATGCAATGTACTCTTCAGTGTATGGAGCTGACACATACACTTTGGACTGTGTAAGGAGAGAGGGGGAGGAAAGGACATCTTGCTTTTTATTGCCTGTTCCTCAGGGCTTTTTTAATTTGTTTTAGTTCCTAATTAATTCTTAAGAAATGGATGTATCTAATCAGTGAGTTTGGACAGTTGTTGAGCCAAGAGCACAGGAGACATTTCTGTCAGGCTTATAATGGAAAGCCAGAGCTCTTGGTTTCCGTTCCAGCTCTGTCTGTGCACTTGACCTTTTAAGAAATCCTGTAGAGAATCACAGAGAAACTCCCTGTCGGTGTGGCAGAACTGTGAGCCTGACTGCAGGAATGCTACAGGAGCTCTCCCGATGCCCTTCAAAGAGACAACATGGCTGCATTAAACAACTGCAGCCTTTGAGCTGTTGTTTTGACCCCTGGCTCTGTTGGGGATTGGTTGCTTCTCTAGCAGAGCAGAAATCTTTTTTTTTCCTAAAGGGTTTTAGAGAATAAGCAAGTCTTTTCTGCCTATGTCAGTCTAATTTGAGTCTTCTCATTACTGTAGTTTGTCATTTGGCTGTCTTTAATGTCTGGGGTGTTTTCTCTTCCAATACTCTGATGGGAAACTGAGGTCATGGAGAAAAGGAGCAACTTGTACGGGATCACACAGCAGGTAACTGACAGAGCGAGAAACTGAGGCCAAATCCCAGGCTGTGTTTGCAGAGCAGGGATGGCAGGAGCTACAGCTTTCAAGCAAGGCTCACACTGAATTTGGCTAAGCAAGGTCATTTGTTTTTGGTTCAGTGCTTTCCTACTATTCAGTTGGGAATTTTTTTTTTTATGCTGCCTTCCCCCAGTGAATTTTGGCGTGGTTATTGCTTGGTGCATAGCTGGAGCCTGACATAGAAAACACAGTGCTCATTTCTCCACCATTGTCAGCTTTGCATTTGTTTGTAATTAAATGGGAGAAACAGCAGTATTGTGCTGAGATACAACTGGGCAACAAGTCCAGAAGCAATTGGAAACTTTAAGTCATTAAGTACCCTGAAAAAAGCTGGATCACATGGAAGGAGAGACATGATCATATCCATAAAAGCTGTATTATGATGCACAAGGGAGCTAAAGTATTAATGCACAGGTTCATTTGGATGTTTTCTGTCTTGTGAACAGATACAGTGTTAGTGTATAAGGGACATTAATGTTTAATGCTAATGTAGAGATGGACTTGTTGCTTGATGCAGTGGGCACAGTCAGAGTTCCTGCCACAAAACTCCCCTCGTGCTTGATCTTGAGGAATAGAAAGCATGGAAAAAAAAGCTTCACAGATAGGGGAGAAAACCTTGGGGTCATGAGAGGCAGAATTTAAGAGACTTGTGGTTTATAGTTTAGCGTCATTACCAGTAATGGGAGAATCTACAGTTACAAGACATTATATAAAGAAACATTGTTTTTTCCTAAGGCTTCTCAGTTATGGAGTTTCTCCATAACCCATGGTTTGTGCTCTTACTGTGAAGGACAGAAAATTTATGGCCAGTGAAGAAAATCCAGAGGTAACTGGCTTGTAGGAGGAAATGGGATCATCTTCTACATCACAGGACTTGAGGCAAGGAAAAAAGCAACAGGCCTTGTGCCCCTTTCTGATGCCCTTTACCCTGTCATGGTGGTGTTAAGAGAATTGGGTCCCATCCAGTGCTTAGCTGCCAGGGAGTATCAGCAGAAAGGCCACAGAGTCCATGGCTTCAGAGGCTCTGAGCCTTGGTTCAAGTGTGATGGTTCTTTGGTACCTGTAAAGGATTAACTAAATGTGTCTTACCTGCAGATAACTTTAGAAGCTGGAGATCTGTGTGTGTTCTGTGGAATTCAGAACCATTTCCCACCTGCCATGCTTGGATGCACACTGTGCCTTAATTCCTGCTTGTGCAATGGGTCAAGGCCTGGATGCCCCCAGCTCCCCCTGCCTTTCCATGCCTGGTCTCTGTGCAGAGGAGACCTGTGGAGGGAGGAAGGGAGGGAGCTGCAGCATTCACCAACCAGTCTGCTAATTGGGCTGGCAGGACTGAGCATCCCCTATGTGATTATACTGCCCTGCACTGCAGCCCTTGTCTCAGACCAGCACTCATCAACACTTCAGACACAAAACACCCACTGAGATGAGAGAAAAAATATGGACTTTGCTGCTGGCAAACTTCTGTGTGTCTTGTTGGCAAGTGTTATAATCAGTAAACTGCACCTCATTTGAACAGGTTATAATGCTGTGCTTTTCTTGAGATTAGAGACTGGTGTGCCACTCCTATGGCTCTGGCACCTCCTGAGGGAAAAGTACAGCCTTCAGTATTCATCTGAACATCATGTGTTTTATCTGTTACACACAGGAACTTGGTACAGCGTTGTGGAATATAGGGGTTAATGGCATGAGAGTTTGTAAGGGAATACAGGATAGGAACTGTATTGTCACACATGAGTAGATTCATGGAAGAGAAAATTTAGGACTTCAGTGATGTGTGGCTAAAATTCTCAATGGCTGCCTGGGCTGAGGTGGGGATGGCTTGGGAGTGAAGACAGTGATTTTTAGAAACCATAATAGCCAGTGTATAGAGGGAGAAGGTACAGAGGAAACAGTGGGACTGCTATGAACTGTACTGATACCAGGCTTCTGAAAGATGCTCAGAACTCCTCTGGTTCTAACCCCTTTCTCTGATCCTCAGGAGGAGTTTTGGAAAGCTGCAGGTGTGGTCAGAGGTGCCAGGTATGTCAACAGAGGCTGCCTGTTTACACCTGCATGTCAACCCTCCTAAGCAGCTCACTGGGGCATGTGGAGAACTTTGGTGTGATTCCTTCATTAGGACTTACCAGGGTTGCTGATGAGTTGACAACTGCAAGTAGTGTTTGGTTGGTCTTACCAAGGTCAGAGGATCTACAGAATTAAAAAACTGTAGATTTTTAAAAAAGAAAATAGATTTTATTTTTAATAAGATGATAAAACTTGTATCCCCACAGAGTAGCTGAGAGCCTCTGAGACATGAGGGCTTGTTGATGCAGAGTAAGGAGGGAAGATTGATGGGGTTTTAGAAAAAGTTTAGAATAAAAAGAATTGGAGATGAAATCTTGGCTCTGGTGGAAGCACTCTATGTGTTAAGCTTGCAGTTAATTTCCAGGGGGCAGTGATTCCATGGTGCTTTAATTTTGGGCAGAAATGAATGAAACTTTGGCCCTAAAGTGTGAGCTCCTAAACTGGTATTTCACCCTCAAAGGTTTTCCTGGGCCACTTTGACCTACACAGGCAGTCACAGTCTTTCACAGCACACTCTGGTACAACGTGTGCCATACTGCTTCATGCCTCTGACAGACCTGTTTCCGAGGTAATGCTTCTTGCTGGGATCCCTCCAAGATCCACGGATCCTACTGGGGGGGCTTTCTGTTGGATTTCAAGTATTTGCTTTTGACCAAGAATCTCCCCAGTGATGCTGGACTTGCCTTTCTGAGGCCCTGCTTATGCTGGAGGAATTGGTACCTAGGAATTAGGCTGTGGTTTGAGAGCTCCTGTCAGCAGCAGCACTGGTACCAGTGTGAACACTGGTGTGGACAGGCTCGGGGTGTGCAGCGTCAGGGGAGCTCCCAGAGCTCCATGGTCACTCTACACCCAGGTGTTAATTACCCAGCCCAGACCATGCTCACGCGCCCCTCCTGGTACCCTGCACTAGGGAGCAGCACAGACACCTGGGGGGGAACCCCAGCAGAGGATTCCCGGTGGAATGCTCCTTGTCAGAGCCTGCCAAGCCTTCCAGACGTACCACAAAGCCTATCTAGTCCTGGAGGCTCTGGGGCAGGAGGAAATTCAGGAGGAAATTATTTTGTGGATGCAGTGGGATGCTGGCTGCCATTTCCTGTTGGGAGAAAGGACACAATTGGTCTTTACATCTTAAATTTTGTCAGGGCACCTAAGATCCTACATGGGCATATTAATTTGGATGCTCTGAATCAGAGCAAGCATCAATAAGCAGGGCTGTTAAGAAATCTCTCCTCACTCATGCACATCAGGAACATTTTCCTCTTCGGCATGTGTTCCTCAGTTCCCTAGCAGTACAAGCAAATTGGAAAGTTCAGCTGTCATTTGGGGAAGGTCATAGATCACACTAGCAGCCTGAGTAATCCAAGAGGTTTTAAGTATCACAGCATTTAGTTTAAAGTGAAATTTGCTCTGACAGGGGCTGGCAGACCAATAGGAAAAAGAAATATTTGTGCTTGGAGAAGTGCATGTGTAGAGACCTCGAGTATAACTGATGGCTGGAAGTGATTTCAGTCTAAAAAAAACAAATCATTAAGAGAGTGCATAGGGGTAAAATACACAGTTCATATTTTAAAGGGTCTCAAAATGAACCAGCAACTGAGGTTAGCAGTACACAGTAATTAGCCAGGCTGTTCACTGTTTAACTCCATGAGCCCCAGGCGTGGGGCTGAGCTTTGCACAAGAGCACAGTTGTGCTGTGCCAGGGTGGTGGCGGCGAGCGCCGCTCTCTGTGCACATGTGTGATTTGTGAGACAAAACTGCCTGCAGTGACTTGCAGATTAAGGCAGCAGCCTGAGCCATTTATCTGAGGTGAGGGGGTGTTGTGGTGCTGTGTGATCCATATCCACTCTACAACTGCAGGGTTGCATGCACTTTGCTCGGTGTACCCAGTTACATAGGAGTGAGCAGTGGGAGGAAAAAATACTAAGTCAGGGATGAGTATTGTTGCCCCAATGGCATAATTATGTGTCACTAACTTTAGGGGAAGATAGGCTGGTGCTTGCTCTGCTGAGCACTGAGTTTCCTGGTAGATGCTGTAGCTTAAGGCCAACAACACATTTTTCCTAGGAGCAAACCTTGAAGTTGATTGCTGGTATAAATCTGAGCACACATGGCACAAATCGTGATCGCAGGCCAGTCGTTATCCAACAAGTGTTTACAGCCACAGAACTACCATCTCTGCTGGCTCTCCCCTTCTGCTGTTCTTGGCAGAAGGGGCAAGGATTCATCAGGACTTGTTTTTAAACCCGTCTTCACCTCGGTGGGTTATGCCCTTGGCCTGGCAGCCTCCGGAGCGAGCCAGACTCCGGTCTCCAGGCACGTGTTGGCTGTGTGGTTGTCCTACCCCTCCATCACCTCCTGGGCTCAAGACCCTTCCCTTCAACTCCAACAGGCTCCATGCTGCAGGCTGCCAGTGCAAACAATCCAACAGGCAAAGCTGGTATGCTTCAAGAGCACTAACATGTAAAAATGAAGCCAATTTTTTTCAAGCATGGTCAAGACTTTATTTACTTCAGGGAAATATTTAGATAGGAGAGAGCAGTGATTTGATCAAGGTGTTTTAATGTGACTTTCTGTTCTTTTTTTTTTTTTTTTTTGACTGTCCAAAGCAGTTATCAGCTGATCCATCTCTTCCAGTTTTCTTCTGGACACTAACATATGTCTGAACCATTTGGAAATAACTGATACTCCTCAAAGTTTAAACTCTAGGGATCTTTACCTAATTACTTACACATTTATAAAAAAAATATTAAAAAGCTGATTTGTTGAGAATGTGATTGAAACCATATTTTCGCTGCTCTCATTATCAATTTAAATACATTTAGAAGTTCTTTGAATAAGGATTACTAAGTTGGAAGTGGCTGGAAGAGCTCAGCCTGCAGGGATAGAGGCTCATTGCCACCGCGTGGCTCAGGGTGTTATTACACCTCACCCCGAAAAGCCAGTGGTGTTTTAGCTTGGGGTGTATGAAGGAGTTCAGGAGAGGTTTCAGGCTCCTGTTTTTATTGTGTCCCCCTTTGCCACAGTAAACCTGAGGAGGCACTACTGTGAGCCAAGGCATGGCTGCTACGAGCTTGACTTGCAATCAACAGCCCCGGGCACACTCAGCCTCCTCACTCACCTAAATATCATTCCAGAACAAGCTTTTCAGTGGTTTGCAGAAATGCAAAAATCTCCTATTCTACCACACTTGTATTAAAACCAACTTATCCACAACTAACATTGTTATAGTCACAGAAAACATAATGGAAAGATAAACCCAGAAAAGTGCTTTCTGTTAAAGCTCTTCATTTTAAATCAACCGTAGATATTTAAGGATCTTTGGAAGAAAGCAATGAAATTCCTGAGTTTAAAGGTAGCCTTAGAGGTCCTGCTTCTCCGCAGTATAATGTGTGTGGGAATTTGTATAAGCACAACGGAACCAGACTCTGCACTTTCAATTCCCACTATGCCTTCTTTTAGTACATTATTAACTCCTGGCACTGGCAATACTGAAAGAACCCTTAAGGAATTGGCATTGGTTTATAGTAGTTTGTTAACTGGTTTGTTTTCTGAACTGCCAAACTGGTCAGCTTCATGCTTGTCCTTGTTGGCTTGTTCACAAGAGCTTTGGGCCTGATATTGAGACACTACAGCCAAGGGCAGCCTGGGTGAGATCTGTCTGTCAATCCCTTTGCACACTGCAAATCCGTGACAGAAGAGAGGCAGGGACTGGCTCAGGTGAGTGCTCGGTTTGGGGTTTCTGGAGATGAGGGATAAACACAAAGTAACAGGATTTCTCTTAATCCCTTCTTTCAGGAGTCTTTCAAGGCTTCAGGCCTGATAATGAGAAAGCTGTTGTTTGCCAGGTACAAAGAAGGCATCTGGAGAAGGTGTCTCAGAGGTCACCAGCTCATTTCCTAATGGGCTTGACAAAGGGTAATAGGACTTTGGAGTGGATACAGGAAGGAATGGATGGCCAGAGGCAGGTGTGGAGCCAGAGGAATGCGTTCCCAGAGCTTTGCACCACTGCAGCCTACACCAGGGCCACTCTGCTGCTCTCTGCTATGCTGAAGGGCTAATCAGCCTGTAAGCTTGGATGGCTCTGTGCAGGAGTCAGGAGATGGGTGTTGCCAATTGAGATACAGGCAGATGTGGAAATGCAAAGCACTTTCAGGACACAGCATTTCTCAAGATACTCCAGGTATAACAGTGATTTTTCTCTGAAGCTTGGCTATTAATTGTGTCCCTTCCCTCTCAGAGGACAAATCTCAGTCTCAGACCTTCTGCCTTCACCTGACTATCAGAATATCCCATGAGTGAACCAGTTTTCTGAGAAACCAGACACTAGGGACCCTTTTCTAGGACCTCACTGAGATACAATCCAAGCAAAGTGCCTTTGTGAGGACAGAGTGATGGACATGGTCCCCCCCATGCAGCTGAGCCCTTTCAGTCCAACCAATTGAGCAGTGCCAGCTTCTTGCTGAGCCAGGGCCCAGGGCCCACCCATTGTACATCTTCTGGAGGGGTCGTTCTTTCCCAGCCTTGGCTGTTGCATAACCCATGTTCCATATGGATAATTGGCAGTAATGAGGTTCAGCTTTTCCCCACTCCAAAAGCACTTTGGTTCTTTGTGTTTTGACAGTCTTCAGAGGGGAAGTTGAGCTCCTTTCAATGCATCTTTAGTCAGACAATAAATCAGGATCCTTTTCCATTTGTCCCTCTACTGAAGTGGAAGCTAAGAAGTGACATAGCCATGAAAAGGCAGTAATCCAATGTCTTAGGCAATGCTCATTTTTCCTCTACCTCCTGCATTAGTTACTGTTGAGCATGAAGTATGTGCCACTTTTCCCTATGCAGTTCTTGTGGTTTAGTATCTAACTCATTGTTGTGGGACTTTTTAGGTGTAAAAGATGCTGTTTTACATGAAAAATTAATTATCCTGTCTCATTAGTACATAGCCTTTCAGTATGTGATTAATTCCTTCTGCCATTTGGCTGCCAGTCTTGTATCCCACCAGAAATACCATCTTTTACTGAACTGCGTTGCTGTGCTAGATAGTGTCACTTTTAGCTGGTGTTCTCCATGCACCTTAGAAATGAACTGAAGGCAGGGAATGAGACTGTTCAGATGTGCTGTGTAGGGCAGGGTTACAACAGACTTAGCCAGAAACCTGAAGGACATGGTAACTTTAATGTACAGAGGGAGACACTGAGTCACGAAAGTGCTTGGGCAGTAAATCCATGAATGGAGGGAAGAGAAGACTTTTGTCTCTTCTGAGGTTCCTCTTGGGCCTGAGAGCCTTTCCCTGATAGGAGTTGCACTCATTTCTCTGCAGCGTTTCTTTTCCCACCAGGGAGGTGGTGTCCAGAAGGGGAACACGGCTTGCAAAGTTGCCTCACAAAACCATCTCTGTGGCAGGAGCTGGAGACACGAGCACTGGCCTTCCCTACCGTACGAACCCCTGAAGTTTCTCTCCCTTGTTTTTTTGTAGCATTGGAGTGGATGGATTTGGTCAGAGCCCAGGGGTTCCCGGGCGCCCGGCGACTGCATACGGCTACCGGCCGGATGAGCCGTACTACTACAGCTACGGAGCGCGGTGAGCCTGGCCAGCAGCACCTGTCCCCTGGTAATGCATGATTGTACCACGATGGCTCCAGCACTCTGTATCCTTTGGCATGTGTAGCTCCACATAAACTTAGCCTTTCTGGGTCCGGTGTGTTAGTGACAGTGTTTACCCTTTGGTTGCTCTTCGTTATTATTTTTGTACAGTAACTGTGACTTGAAAGCAGGAATTGGAAACTACTGGACTAGAAAGTGTCACATTATGTATATTAAGCTACTAATTTAATTTCTATTAAAAATAAAAACCTGTGTGGTCAGCAGTGGTGAATGTGTTTCTAACCAATGTTTCGTGTGTTTTACAAGGCACTTAAGAAGAGTGCTCCGTGTGCAGTTTGTTTACCATGGACTGTTTCCCTCTCACACTTCAGTCACAGGAACACCATTAAGCCCCAGCATCTCCTGGCACTGCCCTGACACATAGTTTGGACCAAAGTCCAGTCCTGGGTCTGAACACTTTAATAATGGAAAGATGGCACAGATTCACTCCCCTGGAGCTTCAGACATTTACAGTCTATTTAAAATGCTTGAAAACACTTAAAATTAGAAACTACACAACAGAATAGCTTTTCCCTAGTGTTTAAACAGAATTCTGTGGGCTGAGAGAAGACAGCCACATCCATCCTGAGGGCCAGCAAGAGAAAGAAATACTGTACCTTGGTTCAGAATCCATCCTGTCTTGCTCATTTCTGGGGTTTAAGCTGGATCTAAGCACAGATCATTGAGCAGAAGAGACAGGCCAGGATCCCTTCATGCTGGACTCCAAGTGTGGTGATTGTTTTATGCCATGTTTTGAAATACAACCTGCAAACGGAATTCAGGCTAAAGCTGTTCTTCAGCTGTGCATGCCCACTGTAACAGACAGAAAGAAGAAAGGGATGAAAATGCCCTCTCTACCACAGCTACCGAGGCAGCAGTTCAAATTTTCACTTTTTAAAAGAAAAGTTACCTCTACTTCATCCTTTTTCTTTTGTTAATGCTTGTTGATTTGCAGATTTGTTCTTCTCCTTCTTCCTCCCTCATTTATGGCTGAAGCAGAAAGCTGACTTGCATCAGGGGCTGATCCTACTAAACCAGTCACCAGTAATTCCATAAGACGGGGGTCTGTGCTGGGAAGGTGATCTTCAAAGGCATGGGATTGTTTAGGAAGCTGACAAATTCTCAGTCTTATACTTCAAAAATACCTTTGAAATTAAAATTGTTTTGAAACCCTGTGTTATCTTTACAAAGTGTGCAAGTACTTTTATAAGCACCGTTACTCCCTGTGTTTCACGATGCATGACTGGAAATGAGTCTAAAATTAGCCATGGTATTTCTTACCAGTTTTCAGCCTTGTCCCTGTGCTGGCTTTTTTTCAGGGCTTCACTCACTGGAGGTAGGTGGAAGAACAGCGTTGCCAAGATTAAGTAGTTTTTTTAAAAATTATTGTCTCTACCACTTTTAACTAATTCTTACGGCGTTTCTTAGATCACGTAAGATCTCACTAAGAAACATAGCAGAAAACTTGAACTACAGTAATGGTGTTGTACAGTGTTGTACCTTTCTAGATTCTTTCCTTTGTTCTGAGCCCGCACTGGATTTGCCGAGAGGTTGTGCCACGTTTAGTCAAAAGCTTTCAGATGTTTTTATAGTTATAGCTGTGAGAGAAATTCCCCAAACTGCACATTCAGGCTTTTCTTCTGAGACTGGCACTCGCTCATCAGGCTTTTCCAGAAATTAGTGTGAAGTTATTTAAAGCAGTTGCCCTTCTCATGGAATGTGTTTTGGGGAAAAAACAAAATGAAGTGGGTCCTTGGAGTATATGCAAACTATCAATGAAACTGAAGGAGCCTTTAATTGGAAGCTTCAGGTTAACGAGGAGCTGCAGTGGAGCTCCAGCGAAGGGGTGGGTGTCTGTAATTGTAATACAGTTGTGACCATGCTGAGAATAAATGGCAGTGGAAAAATCTCTGGCTGCATTTTTAGTATTCAATGTTAGGAGTTTATGGGAAAATAATAAAAGATCAAGTATTTGTAGCTTTGCCTGGCAGCAGCTAAGAGAAGAACATCATTTATCTGCAAACAGAGCTTGGTAAAAATTACTCAGCACTTAGTAGCCTGAGGACAGAGCCTGCTAGCCAAGATGAAAACCAGCTGTGCCACTGCACTCTCAAGGCAGGAGAGAGCCTGACTTCCCCTTTAATTACAGTTCCTGAGACAGAAAGGGGAAAAAAAGATAGGAGTACATAGACTTTTCAATCTATATCACATTTCCTGTGGGTGTCAGAGGAAGACGGGAGAGTCTGACCTGTTTAATTACCTGTATTCATGGATTCAGTCCCTGGGTACTGTATCCTGCATAAAACAGGGTGAGGAGGGATCTGCTTTCCTTTAGCAACATCTGCAACTTTTGTCCTCTTTTTCCTGGTTTCTCTCCCTGGCTTTGTAGAGCTCCTCTTTTCTTTCCCTACAGCAGCAATCCCGAACCATCCCAGGAGTATCCTGTTTCCCAGCCTGCTGCTAATTAATTAATGAGTTTGGTTAGGCAAGTGTTTTAGATATAATTAGGCTGTAAAGTTAATAGCACAATGAAATAAGCAATGGCTGAGAAGCTCCTACGTCTGGTAGCTATTAGAGAAGCTTTGTGCAGATGTACGGGCTCATTTCTGGGAGCAATCTGCTCCATGCAGCCGCCTAAGATACTGTGTTAAATTATTATTTGTACTACACCAGTATTTAGGAGCTTTCCAGGGCAACAGAGTGGGGGGAAAGCAAATGTAAACAAATATTCTCATCCCTGAGAGCTCGTGGAGGACCTGATTCAAGGTCTTTCAAATATCCAGGAGGTTGTGGAGCTGTCTGCTAAGAGTTTAACATGTGCATTTTATTCTGAAATCAGTCTGCCATGATTCTGCTTAATTTAATCCACTCTGGATTAAATGAAACAGGAACAAGATGTATCTTACTCTGGAATAAGCAGGACAAGCTCTGTTCAGATACAAGAGATTTTGGGCCCCTCTGGCAGGTTCTTTAATGGAATTCTTGTACAGCAGTGGTAGGCTCAGCTGTCCACTCATCGTGGCAGGAGGCTGAGAATAGCAACAACCTCCCTTCCTTCTGTGACCATCCTCAAAAACCATGAAATACACAAAGCTGGTGCAATTCATGTCACCCTTGAAGCTCTGGTGATCTGCTCATTTTTTCCTTCAGGTTAAGGTTTGGGGGTTTTCTTTCTTCTGAAAGAGCTCTGAGGTGCCAGGAGGGGTGTTGGAGCTGCACAGACAGTGGGGGAATGCACTCCCCTGCCTGCATTTCATTGGCACAAGGTGACATTTGCAGCCAGCTGGTCTGGACACCCACTTGAATAAAAACATGGACTTTTCCAGAGCTGGAAACAATATGTCGGGGTCCCTGCCCCCTAAAAAAAGAAACCCACTTCTGTTCATTAAGAAATTGAGAAATATCATTAACAGCAAAAAGCTACTGTACTGTAGTTGTAATTAACATGGCCATGCAGGACTAGGACATCACTGGAAAAGGCATCAGCTGGGAGCACCACTGCAGCCTTGTTTTTTCCCCCTGCCTTTCCCAAAGGCCCCCTGGTCTGGAAGAGGATGAGCTGGGGAACATCTCTGCAGTACTGAGAGCGCCTGCACCACTGTGCTGGACAGAATGGAGCTGTGGCTGCCCCATCCCTGGGGGTGTCCAAGGCCAGGCTGGACGGGGCTTGGAGCAGCCTGGTCTAGTGGAAGGTGTCCCTGGCCAGGGCAGGGGGTTGAAGTGAGATGAGCTTTAAGGTCCCTTCCAACCCAAACCATTCTGGGATTCTAAAACAACGCTCCCTAGCTGTCCCTCTAGACCTTACATGCTCTGCTCCATTGAAGTGATTTTTGCTCCATCCCCTTCTACAGTCACCAGCTGTCTGTCTCTCCACTATGCCAATCTTTTCTTGCCCAGCTGACTTAAATAACCAGTTCCAATCCTAATGAGGCATTTGCTAGGAGCTCTGTAATCCTGCTAGTTCCCCATCTCTTCCCTCTGCCCTTGAAAGACAAGGAGGGGGGTTCACACATCCCTCATCAGATCCTGGGTTGTTCTCTGGAGGAGCCCACGTTGGCTGTGCTTAGGAAAGGCAAAGGGTGACGTTTGGGGGCAGAAGCCCAGCTGGGGTTTTTGTGCAGCACCTGGTGACAGGGCCCTGAGCAGGGCACACCCCTCGGTGTCACTTCAGTCTGTGCAGAACAATGGAATCACACGGGAAAAGCAGGTAAAGGGAAGGAATGCTTCTCCACAGAGGCAGTCCAGCAAAGGAAGTAAACCATAAATGATGCAGAACAGCCAAAGTTTGCTTTTTCTTCCTGACAGCCACATGAATCACACCATAGCCTGAAGCTGGAGCCAAGTACTGTGAGTAGAAATCAGTTGTTGCTTATTAAGAAGTTTTTATCTTTACCTCCAGTTGTTAACGTCTTCTGACCTTCTGCCTTTGCCCTGCCACAAACACACACACACGGAGGACATACAAACCCGTGCTTGGCCCCTTGAATAAACGTGAGATATGTTCACAGTTCCCCTTAGTTTGCACTTAGGGGCCAGGATCTTTTTTTGGTGTCTGTCTCATTTGAGCCAAAGACTCTGGATCTTTCCTGCCTTTGAGAGATAGAGGTGGTGTACCTGAACTTTATTTAGATTCTGTTCCTGTGTGCACTGTATTACCCTGTAATGTGTGACATACTACATGTCATATTATCTAGGACCCATTTTACTTTCCTGCACCCTGCTCCCCCCATCATATTTCTGCTTTTTTAAAAATGCCCCAGATCATCCATGTACCAGCATATCCCGCCAGAGGAGCAGACTCCTCCTAGCACTGTGTCCCCCTGTTAACCCTGACGTGCCACCTTACAGCCCTCCCCATGCACAGTAAAGGGCACATAGGAGAAATCCTCTCTCCTTGCTTGCCTGAGCAGATGGTGAGGCTCAACTGATCGGAGTTTGGGTGTGGATGTGAGGAAATCCACAGAGAGCTGTGGTTTAGCTGTGCTGAAGGGACTCTGGCACAGATGAGCCCCTGTCCAGGGGGCTCACACACCTGTGTCTCTGGGATCGTCCGTGCTGTCCAAGCACTGGAAAGCTTCACTAGAAATGGAAGGGGGAAAGCATATTGCTGCAGAACACCCTCTACACAGTTCATGCTGGATTTGACAGCACAAAACTTAGTGCAGGTTAAACTCGTGGAATTGAGTTACTAAAGAGAGCCAAGGCGCTTGCACAGCTCAGACCACCTGTGTTAAAAAACACTCTGCCCTGGCCACTAAATCTGCGTCTAGACGAGGCCACGGGGCTGGGCTGTGCTGCTGTTCTGAGTGACTGAGCAAACCACATCCTCACGTCCTGGCGCTGCAGGAAACTGGAATAACACCGGCGATATGAAAATAGCGTGTGAAAAGCCCAGACCTCCCACCGCTCTGGAGTCGTTCCTTTCAACCTTCGCTGCGCCGTCCAAAACACTCACGTGAAATCTCTCCCCGGAGTCACTTTACGCCACAGCACGGAGAGCAATTAGTTTTAATGGCATTAAATGGATCCCCTCACGCAGGAGTGTCAGACCACCTGCCTCGCTCGCACCCTGCCGCCCCGCTCCCGGGCTGGCGGGGAGCTGGCACTGGACTCCCTGCGCCGGGGAAGCAGCCCCGGACGCGGCCCGGGGCACTCGGGGTGCAGGCGGACCTGAGCAAGGGAGGGCAAGGATACTTAAAAATGTCCTTTAAAAAGGACATTGAGGGGCAAGAGCGTATCCAGAAAAGGACAACAACGCTCGTGAAGGGTCTAGAAAACGTCTGATGAGGAGCGGCTGAGAGAACTGGGGGTGTTGAGCCTGGAGAAGAGGAGGCTCAGGGGGGCTCTCATCGTTATCTCCAACCACCTGACCGGAACCTGCAGCCAAGTAGGATCGGTCTCTTTTGCCGGGCCTGCAGTGGGAGGACGAGAGGAAATGGCCCAGCTGAGACAGCGGAGATTCAGATTAGATATTAGGAAAAAAAAAAAAAAAGTCACCATCAGGGTGGTCAGGCATTGGAACAGGCTGCCCAGGGAGGTGTTGGAGTGACCATCCCCGGAGGTGTTTAAGAGGCGTCTGGATGTGGCGCTNGGTTTAGCGGTTCCAGTGGCACTGCTGGTTGGACTGCATGATCTTAAAGGTCTCTTCCCACTCTGACGATTCCATGATTTCCCGATTCTAAGGGTGCCTGGAGGGAGACTCGCCCTCATCCAAAATGGCGGCCGCCGCTTCGCGGGCCGCGCCCCCGCGCG
>VZRS01005529.1:6698-34933 GCA_013398055.1 Ifrita kowaldi
GAGGGGGAGATTTATCTTATGTATGGCCAATGCATTGAACAACATTCTTCAAGATCAGTATGTCCTTGTGGCACATATTCAGCCCTGCATTTAATTCACACAGTAGTTGTTTTCTCCAATAATTGTTCAATAAATATGTTGCCAAATCATTGGCATTTACATCAGAGAATCTCAGCAATTTGTCATGCTACCAGGGATTGAACAATGTTTCTTCTACAAGTATCCTGTCATTGCTTCACAACTCATTCACGCTGATTGCAGAGGCCACTGATCATTTCCTTAAAGAAATCTCTTTCAAGGGCTATTTCAATAGAAAAATGTAATTTGAAGCTTTGAAGGGCCATTAAGAACTTAAAGAAAACAGCTTCTGCAAATTTCCTTCCACAATCTTTCAAAAGAAAAAGCAGTTGCTTCTGCATATTGTGGGAACTGAACTCAATCTCAAGGACAGAATACTGTGTGTTATCATCCTAGGCAAAATAATTTTAGAAGGAAAAGTACCTGAAACATTTAGAATCATACAATCATAGAATATCCTGAGTTGGAAAGGACCCACAAGGATTATCGAAGTCCAAACTCCTGGCCCTGCACAGGTCAGCCCCAACAATCACACCATGTACCTGAGATTGTTGTCCAAATGGTTTTTTGAACTCTGTCAGGCTCGGTGCTGTGACCACTTCCCTGGGGAGCTCGTTCCACCCTCTGAGTGAAAAACCTATTCCTGATATCCAACCTAAATTGCTCCTGACACAACTTCAGGCCATTCCCTCGGGCCCTGTCACTGGACACCACAGAGAAGAGATCGGTGCCTTCCCCTCACAAGGAAGTTGTACACTACAGTGAGGTCTCCCCTCAGTCTCCTCCAAGCTGAACAGACCAAGTGAGCTCAACTGCTCCTCAAGTGGTTTCCCCTCCCCTTCCCTTCACCACCTGCTGTGGTGCCAAACTATTAGAAAACAAATGTTAAATCATCAATGCTTGCTCCTGGTACGATCCAGCATTTGCCAAGCTTAGGGCTTACCAACAGATTCCTGTGTTGATCAGCGTTGGCCTGATTCAGCGTATCATCCAACAATTGATACCTCCTGCTGAGATATTCCAGATCCAAAACTGTGATATTCCAATCCAAACACTTCAGTTGAATGTTGGTCTCTTCTAGGCATTGCCAAATTTGACCTTGTTTCACTTACACTGCTTCCCAGCTCATCTCTTGTGTCCTGTGGGTAATGGAAGTCAACCACTTACCATCCGCACTCACACCAGACCAAGGGTTCCTCAGACCTCCCTTATTTTCCTCCACCAGCAACAAACTTGTAATGTAATTACCTAAGGTTCCACATTATTGTGGCTACTAGTGCCTTCCCAGTGCAAACTGGTCAGGCTCAGTTGCTCTCTAAACCCTGAACTTGTAAACCTCTCAGTCTTAAATATTACCACCACTGGAATGATCCATGCATTTCAAAGTGAGAAGGCAGCGAAATGTGTAAGTTAAACCACAATTACCCACTAAGTCAATAGCTAAGTGAACAAAAAAGACTTCTTTTAATTCCAGTCCCAAACTTTACATATGAGAACCCAGAGATTATTGAAAATACAATTTCTGCAACCTTTAAATTCTAACACTACCAGCAGAACTAACAGCATGGCCATCTGAGCCTCTGTTCCCTGCCCTTAACCAGATACTGGATTCATACATCAAGACACAGAGTAGCAGATTTTTCTAAACTTCCCCTCCTTGTGCAGACTTTGGAATTGATTTGGGAGGAATTTTTGCCTCATAGCAAAATTACATGCCAGATTACAATAACATCAAGTAATTGTGTATTACTGAGTTTCCTTTAAGATTCAATCATGTTTTCTCTTATGTCTATCTTGAGAGTAACTATTAATTTCCAAGCATCACAATTCTTCTATCAGAGAGTTTTGTTACCTGCCTATTTTAATACCATTCCTAAACCCAGCATATATATGTGACTTCACGTTTGCTTATCATCATAGACATCAGACCAGAGAGCACAAGAAACTGCTTAGGAACTAAGAAATACCTGACATTTTCTTGAGCCCGCAGACAATGGAATCCAAATAAAATCCACCTTTCTGAAGCACAGTTCTCAAAGAAAATGTTTTAGCAAGGGTGGTTTGCTACACAAAAAGTCAGATCCATCTAGAGGAGGAAGAGAGAGATTCTAAAGCAGGGCTGGAAATTCACATTTGGTATATATTGGAGGTGTGGAAGTTTTCAGTCATTTATATACAGTTCCATCCAATTCACTGAAATGATCTCTCAGGAACTGAGTGGTATTATCACCTAAAAAGTAAAATTTGACCTTTAGGAAGTGGATTTAAATGTTTGATCCAGTATTGACAACTTGCAAAAGCTTACAGGAAATTCAAGGATTTGAAGTTTTNATTTAGAATCATACAATCATAGAATATCCTGAGTTGGAAAGGACCCACAAGGATTATCGAAGTCCAAACTCCTGGCCCTGCACAGGTCAGCCCCAACAATCACACCATGTACCTGAGATTGTTGTCCAAATGGTTTTTTGAACTCTGTCAGGCTCGGTGCTGTGACCACTTCCCTGGGGAGCTCGTTCCACCCTCTGAGTGAAAAACCTATTCCTGATATCCAACCTAAATTGCTCCTGACACAACTTCAGGCCATTCCCTCGGGCCCTGTCACTGGACACCACAGAGAAGAGATCGGTGCCTTCCCCTCACAAGGAAGTTGTACACTACAGTGAGGTCTCCCCTCAGTCTCCTCCAAGCTGAACAGACCAAGTGAGCTCAACTGCTCCTCAAGTGGTTTCCCCTCCCCTTCCCTTCACCACCTGCTGTGGTGCCAAACTATTAGAAAACAAATGTTAAATCATCAATGCTTGCTCCTGGTACGATCCAGCATTTGCCAAGCTTAGGGCTTACCAACAGATTCCTGTGTTGATCAGCGTTGGCCTGATTCAGCGTATCATCCAACAATTGATACCTCCTGCTGAGATATTCCAGATCCAAAACTGTGATATTCCAATCCAAACACTTCAGTTGAATGTTGGTCTCTTCTAGGCATTGCCAAATTTGACCTTGTTTCACTTACACTGCTTCCCAGCTCATCTCTTGTGTCCTGTGGGTAATGGAAGTCAACCACTTACCATCCGCACTCACACCAGACCAAGGGTTCCTCAGACCTCCCTTATTTTCCTCCACCAGCAACAAACTTGTAATGTAATTACCTAAGGTTCCACATTATTGTGGCTACTAGTGCCTTCCCAGTGCAAACTGGTCAGGCTCAGTTGCTCTCTAAACCCTGAACTTGTAAACCTCTCAGTCTTAAATATTACCACCACTGGAATGATCCATGCATTTCAAAGTGAGAAGGCAGCGAAATGTGTAAGTTAAACCACAATTACCCACTAAGTCAATAGCTAAGTGAACAAAAAAGACTTCTTTTAATTCCAGTCCCAAACTTTACATATGAGAACCCAGAGATTATTGAAAATACAATTTCTGCAACCTTTAAATTCTAACACTACCAGCAGAACTAACAGCATGGCCATCTGAGCCTCTGTTCCCTGCCCTTAACCAGATACTGGATTCATACATCAAGACACAGAGTAGCAGATTTTTCTAAACTTCCCCTCCTTGTGCAGACTTTGGAATTGATTTGGGAGGAATTTTTGCCTCATAGCAAAATTACATGCCAGATTACAATAACATCAAGTAATTGTGTATTACTGAGTTTCCTTTAAGATTCAATCATGTTTTCTCTTATGTCTATCTTGAGAGTAACTATTAATTTCCAAGCATCACAATTCTTCTATCAGAGAGTTTTGTTACCTGCCTATTTTAATACCATTCCTAAACCCAGCATATATATGTGACTTCACGTTTGCTTATCATCATAGACATCAGACCAGAGAGCACAAGAAACTGCTTAGGAACTAAGAAATACCTGACATTTTCTTGAGCCCGCAGACAATGGAATCCAAATAAAATCCACCTTTCTGAAGCACAGTTCTCAAAGAAAATGTTTTAGCAAGGGTGGTTTGCTACACAAAAAGTCAGATCCATCTAGAGGAGGAAGAGAGAGATTCTAAAGCAGGGCTGGAAATTCACATTTGGTATATATTGGAGGTGTGGAAGTTTTCAGTCATTTATATACAGTTCCATCCAATTCACTGAAATGATCTCTCAGGAACTGAGTGGTATTATCACCTAAAAAGTAAAATTTGACCTTTAGGAAGTGGATTTAAATGTTTGATCCAGTATTGACAACTTGCAAAAGCTTACAGGAAATTCAAGGATTTGAAGTTTTTTACCCTTTAGGTATGTGGTCACATACAGAACATCTGAGTCACTCTTGAAATCCATTGCTTGATATTTGCTGGAAAAGAGCAGAAATGGATTTTCTCTAAATTCTAAAACAACAGGGTTTTTTGAAGACAGATCTTGTCTCTTCCTGTGAGGGGCACTGTGTGATGCTGGCATTGACAGACCGTGACAGCTTCAATGAGGTTTCAAATACATCACTCCATAAGGTAAATTTAACCATGACAGACATCATGAGTGCTTCAAACAGAAGAGCCCCTTTCCACCTCCCTCTACCCCAGCCATCTAAATGGTGACTCTTTTGTCTGCCAGTGTGAGTTCTAGAGAGGTTTATCATCTCTGAGTGATCCCAGGCCATCCAATGTGATTAATTTTTAATCTTTTCCAGTAGTTCACCTTTACAAAGCAAAAAACACTGGTTTTATTGACTGGCAATTTCTGCTGCCTGTCATTTTAATTGCAGAATTTGTTTCAAACTCTTGCCTGTCAGTGTCAAGGCTCAAGCCTTAGACTACCCCACCAGCACCAGGAGATGCTCTTTTAAAACCAGCAGGTCAACATTATCATAGGGTGGTTTTGTTCTGAACAAACCTAAGGAATAAGTAGTGGCCCTGGTTTTAGGACCTGTTATTGGTAGAGCTGAGGGTTCTCAATATTTTATTGTCATCTCCTGCTGCCTTGCCAGCTGTATCTGAAGACTTTCCCATGGCTGATACAAATACAGCTGAGGAGGAGCTTCTGTTCCAGGGAGCCGACTTTGCACACTTCTGTCTGCCTGGTGTTAAATTTCCTGACCTAAATCTCTTTAGTCAGGTGTACAGGGGCTGGAGGATGCCAAGTCTTACTGTAAAAAACTGCCAGACACTTGAAGTCTTCTGGGTAGCACTGGTTCTTTGACTTTCAGAGCATGTTTTGAAATTGCCCTTTCTTAGCTGGGGACACAAGCAGGCTCCTTGTATCCCACAGATCTCCTTCACACAGCCTTTCACACCATCATGTTGGCACGTTTCTCACTAAGTGGGCTGAAATAAATTTATACATGGGGTAGTTTTCTGTGGACTTTAGCAAATGACCTCTTAATCACCCAAACAGAACAAAAACGTAAGCAAAAAATGTTCCTTTGCCCAAGAAACCAATACAGAAAGCTCAGGAAAATCCATTTGCCCTGGCAGAAAGAACATTTCATATTGTCCCTGTGTACTGGGGAGGAGGTGACTTTTCATCATCTTTATCTTTCGTTAAAGGCTGTCTCAGGTTCAACAGGGGGCTACAGATCTGGAAGATGCAGCTGGCTCCAAAAGCAATGAAAAAAATAGTACGGTAAAAATCTCCAGTGGTAAAGTAATGGATCAGGTATTGGATAGAAAATAATCTGACATGATTTCAGAGAGCATTTGCATGAGAAATGAGCCTTTAAAAAACCTTCTGAATGGTACTCAAATATCCAGTCTGTCCTCCTTTTCTCTTCGAAGTGAACTCCCTGCAGCAAAATTACCTAAGCTAGGGTACTGGGAAACTGTAAATTTTTTTATCTAGTGTCTTTACAAGTGCATTTCCTGGTGCCTAATGACAACAAATGAGTTAATAAAGAATTTGATTTTAAAAGGCCAGCTGGGCTCAGACTAAATATTTCTTCTGGGAAAATTTTGGTCTTAAAATTTCAAGCTCATTTAAATGAAAGTTTGCTCAGAATAGTGGGAAAGAGCAGGCTGTCCATCAGCAAGCCATCCTGCTGCATCCACAGCCTGGGAGCTAACTCCCAGTCTGGAAGGGGTGATCTCCCTTGCCTCCCTCTGCAGTCATGTGGACAGAAACACCCCCAAAGGGTCTCTTACAGCAGCTCAATTATGCTCTGGTTCACAAACAGCACTAGATCCACTATCCTGGCCTTTGTGCATTATATGCCATGCAATGACTTTTTCCACAGTGAGCTCCTACCAGTTTACTTTGGGATCAGTAGTCAAGAGATACAAATGACCTCTGAACAGCTAAATTTCTTTCTAAAAAATTCTGGAGATTGTATTCTAGCTGATTGATCCGTTGTTCTGGTTTTGGCTGGCACAGAGCTTGTTTTCACCTTAGCAGCTGGTACACAGATGTGTTTTGGATTGGGATGAAAATAACATTGGTAACACACTGTTTTGGTTGTTGCTCAGCATTGCTTGCCCTAAATCAAGGACTTCTCAGTGTCTCCTGCTCAGCCAGCAAGGAGCAGCATAAGTGAGGGAGCATGGCCAGGACAGCTGACCAGAACTGGCCAAAGGGATACCATACCACAGAGCATTATGCCTGGTACATAAACTGGGGGAAGTTGGCTGAGAGGGGCTGATCACTGCTCGAGGACTGGATGGGCTTTGGTCAGCAAGTGGTGAGCTGCTGCATTTCTTGGGGTTTAGTTATCTATTCTTCTTGTTGTTGTTACTGTTGCTATTATTATATTTAAGTTTGCTTCCGTTATGAAACTGTTCTTATGTCAACCCACTAGGTTTTTTATTTTCTTTCTGATTCTTCTCCCCATCCCACTGGGAGGGGGCAGGCAGTGAGTGTCTGCATGGCGCTTTGTTGCCAGCTGGGGTTAAACCATGACATCCCCAATGCTGAGAGATGCCAGTTTGGGCTGAATAGCTCATTCCTCCTGAGGTAGTTTTGTGGCACTGTGTCATAGCCCCTGTACAGGGGGTCTTTTAAGAAGATCACAGTTAATGGGGTTTGATTTCAAAAGGGCAATTCCCTGCCAATTTTGGTCTCTACCAAATAGAAACAATTTATAAGTAGGTCCCATAGAAAAAGGCTGGGACTTAGCATGCATTTCATTCCTCAAGGACTTGCAATTCTGGAATTGAGGGGTGCCCATTCCCACACAGCTGTAGCCATGCCACATTCTCCTATTGCCTCTAATTTGTCCATATAATTTCTAAATATTCTGGGAAAAGCACCACCACTGTTTTGAACCAGGAGGTGCTAATTCATTGTAATCCCAGTAAGCAAGGCACTCAAATTTTGTAAATTATCACCTAAAATGTCTTTCATTACAGCTAATACGACAAAGAGGAGAGCATGGAAAATCTTACCTCCCTCAGGTGGGACCCCTGAGCTGTACCTTATTCAATGGGTCTCCAAGCACACCATCCTGATGGATATCCATAGAAAGGTTACCCCACTTTGGTGTGTCAAGCTTTGACAGGATTTTCCCAAATCCCACTCATCAATCCTACTATCAGACAAAAAGGATTTTTACACAAGAATGTGTGGCTGCACTTTTAAAGACAAGAACACATGGGGGTATAATTGCCTGGCCACTGTGACCACCATCAGAGAGAAGGGAGGGTTTTGCTCTGCACCACTACCAAATGGTAAAGAGGTTCCTTTTGCAGTGTGGGGGCTTTGTCACTCCTGCCCCAAAGTATTTAGCTCAGTCTATGTATCACACCAGAAGGGAGATGCTGAGCCCTTGGCTCTGACATCCATGCCCCTGAGCTGTCCCTCTCAGACAAACCAGCATCTGTCTCCTTTTGACCCTAAATAACCTGTATTCCACGGAGCCCTGGACAGGAGCCTGTTCCACCACACCGCCAGCCACATGGTCAGCAGTCAGCCCTGGAGTGCCTGGGGGGACACAGACTCCAGCCCAAAACATGGATGGGCATCTTCTGGCATGGATTTGCTTCATCTCCACCTAGTTTGGGGAGCATGGACATGCCTTTCATCTCCTGTCCCTTCTACAGTGCTACTCTCAGACTTCAAAAATATGAGGAGAAGGAAGCTGATCAAGCCCTGCACTTTTGACACCATTATCAGAAGTACCACAAGGCCTTTTTTAATGTTAGAAATGAGGTGACACCAGCTTTTCATGACTCATCCTGACACCAAGATTGTGTTTTCATGCTCTGAGTAGCTTCAGATGAAACTGCCATTAAGCATTATTCTGTTGAATTAAAATTCAAGTGTGTGCAGAAATAACCAGCAATATCTAATATCTGCAACAAGGTTTTCACAGAATATTTAACTCTTTCTCAGATTGATACTGAACTCCAACAGCCCTTTAAATCTCAAATAACTTGGGAGAAATAAAAGAACTTCTAATGAACCACCAAAAACTGTCTCAGGCAGTAGAATGGGACATGAGTTTTAAATACTTCATGTCTTCCTATGGGAGAAGCCAAGAACCTGGACCTGCCTCCATGAAGGCACCAAAACCAACCAGACCTCTCTGAGTCATTGCTGGATGTAAAAATGCTCATAGTGACATGCTCTGGCCTGTTTATTTATGGTGAGATGGTAGAGATAATGAAAAGAAGGGTGCTTTTTAGATAAAAGTGGGGTTATGGGAACTGCAGAGAGAAAATCTTGGAACCGTTCTGCCTGCCATGGTGAAATACCAAATTGTCAATGACAAACAGCAATGGCAGACCCACCACAATATTCCAAAGGGGAGATGTGAAGGAGCAGGATTCTGTTTGCAGCAAAGGAACAGAAAGTAATGATCACTGAATACAAAGAGCAGAATAAAGGGGATGCTGAAGTGACGATAATACAAATCACATGACTTTGTTAACAGAGAACAGCAATGGCAAAGGAAAGTGCTGACGATTGAGCTTAAATTTGAGACTGTAGCTGGAATGGATAACACTTAAATATTTTAATAATGCAGCATTCAATTTTTCCTACATAGACAGCCAAACAAGTTGGCAGGTTTTTGGAAGGATGTATCTCCTACTGACATACTTCAAGTAAAGCTGCTTCATTTCCAAAAGCATTCCACAGCTCATAGCACCCACTGAAAGAGAAAATTAACCAAGTGTTTCTCTGAGTGAGATCAAAAGTCAACAAGACTGTCTCTGAAAATCCAAAGCAGTGACAAGCCTGAATGAGATACAGGACAAGTTAAGCTCCTTTGGATGTTTCTAAATTCAAAGGCTTTTGAATATGGGGTCTGTATAAACCTGTTCTTGAGGAAGAGGCCAAATGCAGACTTCAGATCTGGATCAGAGATAGTAAAATAAGGAATTTAAAATAGGACCATTAGTTCTATCTGGTGCAGCTAAGAAACATTTAATAGTTTCATATGGAAGACATGAGCTCTACATTAAAAAGTTTCTTTGCCATCAGGCCAGGAAAGCATTTTTCATAAATTATTCGTGTATATGTAACACAGCCCAGAAACAGCAGTATTAATTAGATTATAATACTGAAATTTCTTAACATTTGCTTTTCAGAGGCCGCCTGCTCAAGAGAAGGGTTTGTGCTAACAGACATTTGCTCTAAGGCAGGCAGATTAAAAAAAAACCAAACACACAAAGCCTAAAAAATACATCCAAAAAACCAAAGGAACAGTTAATAATTAAATAAAATGTTGAATGTTTGAAGACTGAAATGTTTTTCTTGTGGTCATTCATGTCATATACTGTGGCATCAAGACTCATGCACAGTCCCTGGGCTGGTCTTGTTTCCTACCCTGCCTCAAATACTGTCATTTTTGCTTCTCTAGTGAGGGTGACAAGTGCCAGTCACAACATAAGCTTCTTAGAGCTATTTCTACGTATTTCATACACTGTTGTTGACGGCAGGGGGTGCTTCTCAAAGAATGTCATGCTAAGCTGAAGTGAGCAAAATAAACACCATTTTCCTACACAATCACAAAAGGATGAACAAAGATGAAGAAAATGAGAAACAGACACTGTCAGAGAATTATAAAGTGGGAAAAAAACCCCGCAGATAAGTGAAAACAAAGGAGCTTCTACTTGGAAAAGAGCTGCTGATTGCCCCTGGGTCACCTTGCACATGAAGTAAGCTTTGAGCAGCTCAGCTAAATCTTGGTGTCATTTGGCTGTGAGAGCCACCAGAATGGCCTTGTCCACAGAAACCTGTGCTGCTCTGAGTGCCACATCTGCTGTTCCAGCAGTGCTGACAACCATCTTGGCAGAGTGTCACTGTGGTTGTTGACAGCCTGCTCTACGGTTCCTTCACATGCTTTGTGCCTTTTCCCAAGCCACAAAATGATACATGCTCAGTAAGGACACAGAAAAAGGTAGTAAGAGGACACTAACATGGTTGCATAATCCAGTAAAAAAGTCAAATTCTTCTCTGCGCACTCCTTTCCAGGACATTTCCACATCCCAAGTCACCATTGGAACAGCTAGGGTGGCATTCCTTCTGTGTGGCAAATTTCTTTGCCAAACTCTATCTAAAAAGTCACTTTCCTCTTGTGTCACAAGGCATATTTCCATGTATTAAAAATATATACACTTAACTTTCTGCAGGCAAATGTAGTGTTCATTAATATCAGTTACAGACTCTCAGATTGAGTAAAACCCCTGAGCCGAATGTCTGGTGCAAATACTGAACAAAAATACACATAGTTGTAATCCATGTGTGCCTGCACCATCTGTTTGCTTGTTTTCCCAGGAAATAGTAAGTCTGATGCTTTATCCCACTTCACTGCCTGATTTATATTAGCAACCTTTGGAAAACACCAGCTATACTTTATGCAAAGCTTAGGTAAGATTAATTACCTCACTCAGAGTCCAATTTATTTAGCAATTAGGAAAACTTAGACAGTAGCTAGTGAGTTTGCTGTTTTGAAATGAAGGGCCAGAGTCCTCAGGTCTGTTCCCAGGCTAAATGCTGGGTTTAGAACGTCATGATTTCAAAGTCTCCAAACAAGTACTTCACACTGCAATTGTTTTTGCATCACTCAGCCTCCAAATGACCTCCGTGTTCAACCTGTGAGCATACTAATTACCAAAACAAATAAACAGGAATGTGAATCTTGGTCGTGGTTTGATGCTGGCCAAATGCCAGGCACCCATGAAAGTCGCTCATTCACCCTCCCCTGCCACAGCTGGGCAGAGGAGAGGGAAAAATTTGATGAAGGCTTCATGAGTTGAGATAAGGACTGGGAGAAAACACTCCAAGGGAAAAACAGGCTCAGCCTAGAGGTACAAAGTGAATTTATTACTAACAAAATCAGAGGAGGAAAATGAGAAGTAAAATAAGCCCTTGAAACACCTTTTCTTCCCCCAACCCCTCCCTCCTTCCCACCGAGAGTGCAGGGAGACAGAGCATGGGGGTTTGGTCAGGTCATCACCAGAGTTTTTCTTCCGCTGCGTAGGGAGAGGAGCCCTCCTCCTGTGAGACCTGGGGTCCCTCCCACAGGAGACAGTTCCTTCTCCATGGCTCTAATCTCATGAGCAGCAGTCCTTCCAAAACTGCTGCGGCATGGGTCACTCTTCCATGGGGTGCAGTCCTCCAAGGACAGGCTGCTCCAGCCTGGAAGCAGGGCCCCCTCTCTCCACCAGGNAAAAACCTGTGCCCCTCTTTGTTTTGATTTTCTTCTTAAATATGCTATCACAGAGGTGTTACCATCATCTCTAATTGGCCCAGCCTTGGCCACCAGCATGCCCATCTTCAGAGCCATCAGGGATTGGCTCTGCTGGACATGGTGGACGCTTCCAGCAGCTTCTCACAGAAGCCACCTCTGTGACCCCCCCCACTACCAAAAACCAGGCCGTGCTAAACAAACCCAATCTTTTACATGATCGTTTTCAGTAGCAACTTTTCTTTCTCAGCCTGAATTTGTCACACTGGTAACACCGGTCTCAGGAAAGGCCTTGTGATGCTGTGTTGAATGTTGTGACACCATTGGGGAATCACCAGTTAATGTTATTAAGGAGAAACCTTGTCCTCTGCAGAAATCGTACACCAGAATCACGTGCATATGCCTCCTGCATATACCCCATGGCTTTAGAGCCCTTGGACTACTACCGCACCAGCCCTTGCTGCAGTGGGGCAGGGTACTGGGACAGTCATTGAGGCTCTAGACCCATCCCTGAACTTCCCCTCTGCCCAAGGACTGGTTTTGTTCTCTATTCAATGACTCCCAGTCAACAGCTACAAAGCACTGCTTTGCACAGCACATGTAAATCACATTGTTTCACAATGCTACTGGTGTTTTCTGAGAAACAGCTTGACACATACAGCACAATTCTTTGGAGCACAGGAGATGAACTGCTATACAGAAGCTCACACTGAGCACACAGTGCACATCTGGAGTTATCAAGGTTCTGATGCCAACTTGCCTTGAGTCAATGGGGAGAGACAGTTCTGCAGCAGATGCGGTTTTGGCCTAAAGGAATATAAATATGTGGATATCAAAGGAATATAAATATCTGGATATCATATTGCTTGATTAGCTCACTAGATAACTTCATGTGAGACAGCTGAACAAAGTCTTAAAGAGATCGTGAACATTCTGAATGCAAAACTCCCTTTAGTGTATCAGCTTTTCTTCACGGACATTTAAGGTTTATGTGGCCCATTTTAGGGATCTTTTTGACATGGTTCTGATGTACACACTCAGTTTCCTTTGCCTCTCTCTCCATACTTACTATATTTACATTTTTTGTGACAGAATTTAACAGATGAACTGGTTCTGATTTCCTCATTGTTCATCTGGTTGCACCCTTTCAGGACATTAAAAATTCCTTAATGTATTTTCACCTATTACACTGGCTGTTTAAAACAAAGCCAAGCGAAGTATTTGCTGTGAAATTCTTAATGCTCTCTGCAGACATTGGGGACTTTCTGATCTTCAAGTTTTCTGGAAGGAATGCCACTGTAGTGGCTCTTTTACTCCAGACATATTTTAAATTCACAGGTTTCCTTGCTTACCTTCTTTTTCCAGAGTTAAGTGCCCACCAGCTCACAAGATGCGAATGTGCATCAGTGGCATACCGTTTAAGTTTTCTGCAAACCTCCTACACTCTTCATGACATTTGACAGCCTTTGATGGTCATCTGCTGGGGACTATGTAATGTGTCCCAACTATGCACCTTGGAAAATGTCAGCTAAGTGAGTAAGTCTGGAGGTGAAGAAGAGGACAGGTCATGTGCCACACATTTCCTTTCCTTCTGGAGAACTGGGAAGCAAAAGAACTGCTCCCTCAGGTGTGAGTGCTTCAGAGCAGTGAGGAGGCAGCATTAGCAAAGGACACCAAGTCTTTAAGGATTCACTGCCACTTTTCTGCTCTGAGTAATTTCCTGAGAGGGCAAGGAAAGCTGTGAGGGGTCCTCTGATTTATGACTATTCACTGTGTGGCCCTCCTTCTGCTGGAGCTACTGCAGCTGCAGTCCTAAAGACAATAGCCAGAGAGAGACACAGAGAAAGGTCTCTGGGAAAGCACATCATCCTCCTTCCTCCCCCCGCCTCCAGCTGGAGGTTTGTATTTTGCTTCTGTGTCACATCAGGTGCAGGCAGCTGCTGCCCAGCACGGGCAAAACCCAAAGGGCAGACTGGGATTTATATGTTCCATGTTCAGGCTTGCTAATAAAGCCACTCTGCCAATTCCATGCATTCAGGGGGCTTAAGGCAGAGGAAACCCCAAAGGGCTGTGCTCTATTGTCTCCAGATCGCGCTGCCTCTTTAAAATCAGAAATGCACGGACAGCTTAAAGGTGCCTCCCACTGAGCAAAGGCTTTAGATGCAGGCACAGAGACAGCGGAGCCATCCTCCCCTGAGCATAGGGCAAACCTGAGTGGGAGAGAAATGAGCGCTCAGCGGAGTCCTTGGGCTACTTCCAGTGGTCCTTTCTCTCCTCCGGTAACAGCAGCACACGTGCAGAGGAGAAACCTGGCGGCTCTCCACAGGGTGCCTGAGACCTCCAAGAAGATGAGACGAACTGCAGGTACGCTTTGCCGATAGTGTTACGTCAGGTTGTGTTGTCTGTATTTATTTTATAGCTCTCTTGGTATTTAGCAGTGAAATCTGACACAGATACTGCCCCTTGCTTTGGCCAACAGACTTTGCCTCAAGTGTTTATTTAGCACTTCTCTTAAAATGAATGTTTACCTTTCCAGGCAGCTGTGGAGATGTCTCCTAAAGCAGTCCCTTGTCAGAACTGTTTAGTTTCAGGCTTTGGCGTTCTGTTACTCTGTTCTGCAACGCTCAGTTTGAAAAACAACCTGGTGACCAAAGTTGTAAAAGAGAGTTTCTGTCAGATATTTGTTAAGTGTCAGTATATCAGGTTCTGAGGGTGCTTCCAGGGAAAGAAGGGAGCAACAGCTCCACTACGCAGATTATCCTTTGTAGCCATGACTGCTATTGTTCAATAGCGTTTGACACCCTGAGGACTTTCTGCCGGAGGGCAGAAAAAGCAGTAATGCCTCCCGATCCTCTGCTGGGATGAGGTGAGCCTGTCCTGACAGCCAGGAGTCTGATGTGAAGATTCCTAGATAGACCATGGGAAGATGCCCTCTCAGCATTTTGATACAGAGAGTCAAAAATAAGGAGTAGATGAGATTTTTTTTTCCCTCTGTGTGGGAAAATATTAGTAATTTTTTAATATTTGGTACAACTGGCAGTACAAAGAGGGGAGCCTGCTCCTCCCCAGCATCAAAAATTCAAGGCACTCTGTCTTGCTTCTGGAAGATTTTCTCTTTCACCTTAAGAGCCTGTGTGTGGAAACACATTCCCTGTGAATGACAGATTTCCCTTCACAGTTAAGCTCTACAAGCTTGTTCATAGGACAAAATTCTTGTCTCTGCAAATTGGCAGAGCTTCACCTGTTTGACAGAAGTGATAATGGATTATGCTGGCAGAAAATTTTGTCCTGTATTTAATTAATGGCTGCCAAAAGTGAAGTGCTGACTTTAGTATTTTCTTGGGTCTTTGCAACTCTTACTTCATTAAGAAATGTATTTAGAAGCAAGGACATCCGTTCTCTTTTCCTTCTCCTCTACCACATCACTCTGAAACAACCAGAATAGAGCACAAACTTTGTCCAAAAGCACATCAGATGCTTTACAGCACACTGAGTTGTCATTTTAGCGTCTTTTACCCTGCACAATGATGACAGCACTGTGGGCTTGCAGGCCAGTGGAGGTTTAAACTAGATTTTACATTCCTCCTTTATTTTCATTTCACTGCCTGATGAAAATTTCATTGTTGGTAAATAAAACTGCTGCTGTAACAACCAATGCATGAAGCAACTCAAGGCACTTCTTTTGTGAGAACAGAAGCATCCCTTCACAGGGTATTTCTTCCTTCCGTGCACGTGCAGCAACAGAGCTGTGGGGCAATAAAGTGGCTACTGCTTTCCTTCGAGGTCAGTACTTTTGCTGTAATTTCCTTTCAAGAAACATTTTCCTCTTTTTGTTCCCACAGAAGGACATAAGTGAGGCTGTTGTCCTATAATCTTCTGGGGACAAAGACAAGATTACTCGCTGCTCAAAAGGAAGCTCTGGGTGAGGTCTCTCACCTGCCATTCTCATGCCCTGCCACACTGCGCTACTCTAACACAACACCAAGGACCAGCCAAGCTGCACATGCCAAAAGAAGACAGACATGGCCACAGAGCAAACTGAACGCAACCTAAGTGCTACCACCCGCCTCAACTTTGCTGCAATCTACAACCTCCATGATGGGGATTTCACCTCTTTGCGAAACTTCTCTTTTCCTTTCAATTTCACTTACAGCGATTATGACCTGCCACTGGACAGTGAAGATGACATGACCAAAACCCGCACCTTCTTTGCAGCCAAGATTGTGATCGGGGTTGCGCTGGTTGGCATCATGCTGGTCTGTGGCATCGGCAACTTCATCTTCATTGCTGCTCTCGCCCGCTACAGGAAGCTGCGAAACCTCACCAACCTACTGATTTCCAACCTGGCCATCTCAGACTTCATTGTGGCCATTGTGTGTTGTCCCTTTGAGATGGACTACTATGTGGTGCGGCAACTGTCCTGGGAGCATGGCCATGTCCTCTGTGCCTCAGTCAACTACCTACGAACTGTCTCTCTCTACGTTTCGACCAATGCTCTCCTGGCTATAGCTGTTGACAGGTAAGTGGGATGCTACGACTGCACAAAGATGTGGCCACAGCTTCCGAGGTTCTAAACCATGTCCTCAAGTGCCACATCCCAACTTTTTGTGAACTATTCCCTGGGCAGCTTGTTTCGATGCCTGACCATTCTTTCAGTGAAGAAATTTTTTGCAATTGTGCTGGAGTCCTGAGAGAGTGCCGGCCTCTTACTCCAGGAATTTTAACAATATAATTTAATTGTATCCTTTCTCATGCCTCTTCTCTCAGCCTCATGCACCATGGACTGACAGACTAAGGCACTGAGGATCAGCCTTGTGCTGACGTAAGTCTGACACGACTGACTCACAGAAGGCCAGAGAGCTGCTCAGTAAACTCTTTACAGAAAGGCCATCATCGCAAGCCCTCTTTCATGTACAAACACAATACACATCTCTATAGACCCTTTGCATATATATATATGATTCCCACCCCTCCTTCCTCTTCTTTCCCCCAATTTCTCTCATCTGCCATTTCAAACTTTAGTATAGTGTTGCACAGTTTTCAGTCCCTGATGCAAAAGTCAGCTCAGGAGTAATTAGCCCTGCTGAAGGCTGTACAGATACAGCTTGTGTGGGGCTGATTCAGCTGTTCCTGACGTCAACAGACGTCTGTGAAAAGACTCCGAAGAAGTTCAGAGATGTTTTGCCTAGTGTGGGCAAGGGGACAATCAGCTCCTACGAAACAAATCCTTAAGAAGCATGTAACAGAATATCCTTTCAACAACAGCTGAGGACTTGGGGTAAAGCTTCTAAACACTACCATGTATGCTTTACCATTTTCTATCAGTTTTTCAGCTTCTACAAGGTTTTCTTGGAAAACTCTGCTAGTGCATCCCAGGTTGATGAAGTAACATGGGTCATGGCGCCCTTATGTCTGCTAAGAAATCAGATTTATAGCATATCTTCCCACATATCTTTAAAAACAAGCCCAGCAAAGATTAATCACTGAAGCTTGTTGTAAGAACACACTGTTATAGTTTCATTGCTTTTCTTTTTTCTTGCAAGCTTTTGGCTTGGTAAACAGAGAGAAACCTCACTGTTGAACAATCACCTATTCCATGCTGGTTATGTCATATGGATTGTTGACTTCTGTCTCTAAATAGAACAGGCTTTTAACAAAAGTCTTCCCATCTTTAGATAATTTAAAAGAAATCAGCCGTGAAAAGTGGTTAAGTCTGTCCCACTGAGGGTTTCCTTTACGGAGGGCTCTCTTTCTTCTTCCTTCATGTCTATTCAGATGAAAAAATAGAGATTTCAGGTTTTTAAGGCCACATCTACACTAGAAAAAATACCATATCTGAAGAGGAAGAGCACGTGATAAGGGTCCAATGTCCACACTGCAAATATTTAGCTGGGTCCCCTGGACAAACACCCATGGGCACTTGGTGTGTTTTATGTACACTTTTGGAGCACATCTTCCAGGATGGTTTCATCTGAATTAACTGACAAACTGCAGGACCACTCCACGGTAACAGCCCATGTGTGGTAAGCAATGACAATCAGGAAATCCACCACAAAAGCTCCCTCCTGACTCTCTTGGACAGATTGATCCCATCCAGTCAAATGTTCTGCTGAGCAGATATGCATATTTATAAATACATACACATACATTATGCCATGACATGCTTCCCCAGGATCCAATCTAAAAATGTTCACCTATCTGTTCCACAGTGAGGCTGACTCATTCTGACATTTACCCTGCACTATTAAAAGCCATGAACAATTTATCTGCTTCCAAGATCTGGCTGATGAAAAGCGCTGCTGACTTTTCATTTAACTTTAGAATTAATATCTCTTATGGATGCTATTCTATGTATTGAATATATAGAGATGGAATAGACTCCGAAGGAATGAGAAATTCCACTTTTTGAAACAATCCTTTAGGTTCAATATGGTTGTACTGGGACCTCTGATAAAAGTCTCCTCCCAGCAGGAATACCCCAACCTTGCAGCTTTACAGTCTTAAGCAGTACAAATACCTAACTCAAGTTTTCTGCTTTGCCATATTACTTGATACTGTATATTTAAGATGAATAAAGAATAGTTACCTCCAGAACACACACAAAAAAGGTTTGTATGGGCAGAAAATAGATACACACTCCTCTAAAGTGTGTATCTACAAAATAGATACACATTCTGTTGGTGGCTTAAAATCATGTTCACCTGTAACCATATATTAGCATCGTCTTCAGGTCTTTGCACCACATGGAACAACTACAGAAATAAGGAAACCACTGTGATGTATATCTGACCTCTTTGTAAAAAGAGCTATTTAAGTAGCTCTCTGCCTAGGGAAAACATTTTCCTTCTTCTACATGTTTGTCTTTTCTTTCCTGGACCTGACTAGATGCATAATACTGCGTTTTTCAAACTCCTGCTCCTGTTAAAAAGGAGAAGTTGTGATACAAAATTATAACTAACTCAGCTCCAGGCTGCTACTTCACAAAATGTTCTTACAGATGATTATGTCCTTACAGACGAATATGTTCAGGCTCTCCCCTCAGGAGTGACAGCAATTTCCTCCTGCCCAATTCTGTTTGCTTGTATTTTGAAGTGTGTTCTGACTAACAGTGTTTTCAGACTTCACTTTGAATGTATTTTTCTGTTCTAGGTATCTGGCCATTGTTCACCCACTGAAACCACGCATGAATTATCAAACAGCAACCTTCCTCATTGTCTTGGTCTGGATCGTCTCCATACTTGTAGCTATTCCATCTGCGTACTTTGCTACTGAAACTGTGTTATTTAAAATGAAAAATGAGGAGAAAATTTTCTGTGGCCAAATTTGGCCAGTTGACCAGCAGATGTACTATAAATCATACTTCCTCTTCATCTTTGGCATTGAATTTGTAGCACCTGTGATTACCATGACCTTGTGCTATGCCAGGATCTCTCAGGAGCTTTGGTTTAAAACCGTCCCAGGATTTCAGACGGAACAAATCAGAAAGAGGCTTCGGTGCAGAAGGAAAACTGTTATGGTACTGATGTGCATCCTGACTGCCTATGTTCTCTGCTGGGCACCTTTCTATGGCTTCACAATTGTCCGGGACTTCTTCCCCACCATCTTTGTGAAAGAGAAGCATTATCTTACTGCCTTTTACATAGTTGAGTGCATTGCCATGAGTAACAGCATGATAAACACCATGTTTTTTGTAACCGTGAAAAACAACACCATGAAGTACTTCAAGAAGATCATGCTGCTCAGATGGAGGTCAACATATAAGGGAAGCAAATCTAGCACAGATTTGGACCTGAGAACAAGTGCAATGCCAATCACAGAGGAAGTAGACTGCATAAAACTACAATAAATTTTCTGCAGTTCTAATCTCACCTTTTTTGGAGAGGGGGTGAAGAGGAAATAATGCCTTCTCAGAAGCTTCTCCCTTGTCTGTGGGAATACCCACCACTGGTGAGAGCCCTCAAGAAGCAGCCTACTTTGCATTCCCACCAGAACTCTTCTCACTGGACTGCTGGATATTCCCCCAACTTGAACTGATGCTGTGCTTCAGTTCACACAGCTGTAAATTTGGGATGTAGACACTCATTTTAGAGTTGTTTAAGAAGAACAAAAAAGTCTATGAATGCATTAGAGCATATTACAATGATGGATAATTTGAGTGCTGATCCTAGCAGTGATGCTTCCTTGTTTCTTAAGAGAAACCTCTAAACCCCTCTGAGCTTATGACTTGTACCTTTAAGCTATTTGGTGTCCTTTTCTTTCTGCTCAGAAGAGAAAGGATGGCAAAAAAGCCCATTTTGCTTCCTGTCACTCTTTAACCTCTCAGTTTAGCCCTCATGATGAAGCTTCTTGAAGTCTACAGACCACCAGCTTTCTATTGTCCAATGCGCAGCATGATCTTCTGAAAGGCACGTGCTCTGAAAGCTAAAATCTGCTTCACAGTTTAGTGAAAACCTCAAGTCTCTTCATGTGACACCTTGTTTAAGAATGCTTTATCAATATTCCACTCTTTAGTCTGATGGAGAGTGTTACTCTGTTTTGTATTTGGTAATGCCACAGATACATATGAAAGGGACCTCTTCCCTCACCTCATGGCACCCTATGGCCAGCTTCTGCTGCCTTGAGATGCTGAGCTCATCACAGAATCAATTGCAAAATTGTAGAAGTTGGGAATAACATCTCCACATCGTCTAGCCCACCCCTATGCACACATTGCCCAGGATTGTGTCCAGCTGGACTTTGACTGACTCCAGGGAATGCTGACAGTCTCCCTGGATCACTAGTGTCAGTGTTCAACAGCTCTCACCACAGTGAAAAAGTGTTTTCTTATGTTCAGATGGAATTTCATGTGTTTTAGCTTGCTTGTCAGTGGGATCCATATAAAACTACAGCACGGTGGTGGGAAAAAACCAACCAGACATTGTACCAAGTCTGTGTGCACCTTCACGATAAAGGACAAGTGAAGCCAAAATACCAAGGAGATCCGGAGGTGATCCACCTTTCTGGGAGCAAGACAGGCTTAGGCTTCAGTGAGCCAGCCTCTGGCTGAGTTGAGTAGCTTGTTGTCTGCTCAGACATGAGGCAACAACTCTAGATGAATTCTGCATTTCCTTCTGCAGTGCTTCTTTTACTGTTCTGATTTAGTGCAACTCCAGTTTGGATGTTTCTTAACTGATAATTGTGACAAAGCAGGTGACAGTAACAGTAATACCTACTCATTTCAACTATACATGTCATGGACTTCTGTGTACGGAAATCAAATCTTTTCTATTGTGATGACAAATGCTTCCTCTTTTAAAGTATGTGGTTGTGCCTACTTTCGGAGTAAATGGTTCTGGTAAATAACTTGTCTATTCGTGAATGTAAAGTGAGCAGCAAATCCTGCCAATAAAACAGTAAACACGGCCTCAGTATCAGCATTCTGAATTATTTTTTGTCTTTTTCCCTTAGCCATCACTTTCTTACCCAACTGAGTAATGTGAATAATCCCATTCCTGCTGAAGAAAAATTGACCAATTAAATTTAACAGCAAGAGGATATTCAAATCCATTAAAGTGCTCAAAACTTCTCATCATTAGCTGCTCTTAAATATATGTTGGAGAGCATTTCATCATTTGCTGTTAGGCAAAACAATTACTGAAATCATCCTTCAAAATGTCAGTTTTGAACAGGGCTGAGTACTAAATCCATTTGTTTTCCAGCCTGCCACAGAAATTTTAAAAACCAGAGAGCTGAAGTATTTCACCATCAAAAAGCTTTATCTTGTAATCTTGCCTGAAATGTTATGGTTCCTACTGAAACTATGCTCCTGTATTTATCTCCTGAAACCTGCTCTAGTTATTGGGGATTAGCTAGAAATACTACCTGTTATTAGATTGTGTTGATACTCCTTCCACCTGTTTTCCCTACATGGTTTTGGTGCAACAAAGTCAACGGATGATTTCCACACTAGGGAAATCCATCTATGGGTGAGTTACTAAAAAAGTCCTTCAACCTCCACCAAGAATTATAGTACTAAACAAAATCTGGGGGAAAGAATTGCTTTAAAACTCTGGAAATCACTCTGAGAGCTTCAAGAGAGCTCTTCTGGTCTGACCTGACCACTGTTCTCACTCCCGTGGCCTGCCAAAAGCATCAAAGCAGCATCCTCCACAGCCCCTGCTGAGTTTAGGTTTTGGGATTGCTGTATTTTTGACATTTTGAGGTCTTCCCAGCAGCAAAGCAGTGTTGCTGCCTGAACCTCTGGATAGGGCAGGAGAAGTCATGCTTTGCCCTTAACTGCATTTGTTGTGAGTAGCATCCACAGAGACAGGGGTATTCCCACTGAGGAAGAGTGACAATTCTGTTCCCTGATCCAAGCATGAAGCAGTCACATTACCCTTAGCCTGTTTGGACCAACTCCAAACAGCCCAAAACAGGACACTTTCAGAGACAGTATTTGCTCCCAAACTGAGCTCCAGCAAGCAGAGGCCCAGGGCCTTGCATAGGGACCTAAAGTCACTTAAAAACTACTGTGAATACTCCTGAAGTATACAGGCAATGGCAACAGGCCGTGACCCAAGTGGCTCCCTCATGCAGTGGGGAGCAGGTAGGGCACAGTCTGAGGGAGAGGACCAGATCCCACATTCCCCAGGGCTTAAGTAAGCCATGCAGGGAAGAAAAGAACAGAAAGACTTTTTTGTACCCACACAGCTTACTAAAGGACAATATTTAGAGAGGGAATTGAATATGGACTGCACCTATCTGGAGCTCTGCTTGCAAGAGCCACACATAAACAGAGAAAGACAAGCACAAGCTGGGAAGAAGGCAGCATCTGTCTCAGAGGAGAATCAGGCCTTTCCAGCACAACTCCTGCCAACTGGAAGGCAGGAAAAACTCCAGCAAGACCTCTGTGGCCAGCAGCTGCCTACTATTAGCTCTAGGGGAACAGCTGCAATAAGGGATCCATCATGCAAGAATTGTGGGATGTGTCATGGATGAGGAGTGGGTGGGAGTGAGGCATCCTTGAGAGCCTTTGGCAGCACTTAGATAACCATGCAGTGAATCAGCTAGATGCCACCATGTCTTGGTTGTGGCTAGCTCCAATATTTACTGCCAAATGCAAAACTGTGGTGCTACCACACCAGATCACTGCTCAGCTGTCCTCCTGTAGCACAGCTCCAAAACCATAGGCTCACTTCCTTCTTCAGCAGCTTCTCCAGGGATAACCTGAGGGTAAAATCCAGTCTCTGCTCCTTCATACTGAAAAACATAAACCCAGGTGCACCTGGAAGCTAAATTGGTGACCCCAAGCAGCTAAGAGAGCATTAAGAGAAGAAAAAGCAGCTATTCTCAGCAATAGGCACTGAGAAAACAAAGGCTGTGTCATTAAAGCAATTGTCCCTCTACAAAAGGGGGATGACCTTTGAGATCCCAGGCCAGCGTACATCAAAGTAGCCAGCACAGAAAATTTCCCTGAAGACTGACTGACTCATTGAGGAGCCAAGACTTTGCTGTGATCCTTCTTCCCTGAGCCTCTCCTGCGGCAACAGCACCCTCCAGCTGCTGCCTGTGCAGCACAGCATCACCAAAAACTGCATCAGCTCACATCAAACACCTTGGGAATGATGTCATGCAGATAGTCCCAGGATTCCCATTACTCCAACAAGTAGCAACAGATGCTTCAGCTTGTGACAGCTGGGTACCCAGGCACTTATCCAATGCTTGTAGCATCTGCATTCTCCCTCTCCCTGTGTCGGCAGGGCTGTGATGCACATTGGGTGCTTGGGCTGTCCCCCTTCCAAATACTGCGTACTATCTGTGGGGAAAACCACACACCATCGAGCAGAAAAAAAGCATAATTGAGGCAGGATGGATGCTTGTCCCTCAGACTCACAGACATCTCTCATACGCTCTATTAGGATCCTGTCTTACAGGCTGCACCACAACACATATTGCCAGGAAAAGCCCTAAATCACAGAATCAGAGACTCAATTAGGTTGGAAAAAGACCTCTGAGATCCTTGAGTCCAGCCTTTGGCCAAACACCACCATATCAACTAGACCATGGCACTGAGTGCCAGTCTTTCCTTAAACACCTCCAGAGACAGTGACTTCACTACCTCCATTCCAATGTCTAACCATCCTTTCTGTGAAGGAAATTCCTCCTAATGTCTAACCTGAACCTTCCCTGGTGCAGCTTAAGACTACGTCCTCTTGTCCTGTTCCTGGAAGAAGAGACTAACCCCCACCTGGCTACCACCTCTTTTCAGGCCATTGTAGAGAGCGAGAAGGTCACCCCTGAGCCCCATCTTCTCCAGGCTAAACACAACCAGCTCCCTCAGCTGTTCCTCAAAACCACTGATGAGGTAGGAATTCCTGTAGCTTCAAAAGTGACCTTCAAAATGCCAACCAGAACAAAAGAGTGGTATGAATCCCAGTATAAAAACACCAAATAATGATGGATACTAAGAAACATCCCTAAGCACAAAGTTGCTCAAAGCATAAAGTCACCTTCTTCAAAACCAAGACTAAGTGACAGAAGAGAAAACACTTAGATGGTAACATTTCCTGGAAAAAGGCATTCCTGAGTTAAAAAGAAACATCAAAACTCCATGAAAACTCCTATACCTGCTCATCTGTTGATTCCAGAAGAAAAAAATGTGCAAGCTAGCACACGTAAAGGAATCACAGGAAGCAGCTTGAGGTAAAGCAACAGAATCTGGGTGCATAGCACTCTGAAAGAGCCAGGGGCAATGCGCTGCTCCAAGATATCTCTGTAAAGTGCTCCAAAATATGCCAGGCACTGTAGAAATCAAGAAAAAAGCCACAGGATGAAACACCCCCAAGAAAGGTGGAAGCTGCTCGAAAAGCCAAATGGGAAAGCACTCCAAAAAACCAAACAGGTGTGAAGAACTCCTCCAGGGCCATGTGGTGACACTCTCCAAAAAATACCAGGTGAGGAGGAAACTGGAAGAGTCAGTAAGCAATATGCAGTGAAGGACTCCTCTGTGAAGCTGTGATTAGCAACTCCAGTAAGAGCTGGGCAGCGGCGTGGTCAAGGAACAGAAGATAATTCAATATAAGATTTCAAAAAGAGCTGGGCCTCGTGGCAAAGGGATCCTGAGGGTCAACAAGGAGAAGGGCTCCTGTGGGGCTGCAGGCTAAAGGGCTCCTGAAAAGTGGCACTGTAAAGAACTGTGGGGCTGCACCGTGAAGGGCTCCTGAGGGTTTGACAAGGGAAAGAGGCTCCTAAGGAGTGGCATGGGGAAGACCTTCTGTAGAGCAGAACATTGAAGGGCTCCTGTGGTGTGGCAAAGAACTAGCTCTTCCAGGGTATAATGAACACAAGACAATAAACACAAAATCCTACAATGCATACAATGCAAAATACAATACAGTACTGTACCATATGCTACAATAGCTACACAAGAAACCATGATATAATGTAGTACGTACTCTGCAATACATTTATAATGCACGAACTATAATAAACATGACAGCACATAACACATGTAGCACTATAATAAAACGAATGAGAGGGATGTGTCTTTCCAAACAAACCGTGGGCCTGCCGGTAGATAAAGTCAGATACTAATAGGTGAAAAAAGCAATGAGAGGAACCATAAAGTCCAGAGGAATTTCACTAATTGACACAGACTGTTGCTCATCCAAGACCGTGTTAAATTCCTGGACTTAGAGAAAAAGAACATAGATACAAAGAAAAACGGGGGTCTGTATTAGGTGATATGGGAACTTTGTACCTCTCAAATACCTCAGCCAAGGGGGAAGGAGAGAGGGAAATGCTGGGAAATTAGGATAAAAAGGAGGCTGTATCCTCCAGCAAATTGAGAGACCCCTGAAAAAATGCCCAGGAAAACGGGCTGTGGGAGGAGTCTTAGCACATAAATGCAGTTAAGTACGCACCAATCCTCCCGCCATTTTTTAGTTTCTTGGAGGGAGGGCGGGCTCGCCCGAAGGTTTAGCTCGCTCAGTCCCCACCCCCTCGCCTTCTTCTGCCTTTGGTCCTGCTTCTTTGTGTGTGTCTGTCACTCTGCCCTGCTTTGTTGCTTCCCCGAGGCAGCCCGTCGCCGCGACAAGCTGCTTCGCCTCCGCTGTCGCTTTTCCCGCGCTGCCCCGCAGCAACCAGCCCGGCAGCAGCCAGCCCGCAGCACCCAACCCGCAGCACCCAACCCGCAGCAGCCGCCCCGCAGCACCCAGGCCCGCAGCCGTCGTTCGCCACCGCCGGTCACGGGCTGCTCGCCGTCGCTTGGAAGTCGCGGCCAGCCGGTCACAAGAGCTGCGCAGGCTCGCCGCAGCTCGCACGCTCCATCTGCCGAGCAGACGCCGATGGGGCGCCCCAGTGTCCTGGTGGTAATGCTTTGTCCCTGTCTTCCATTTCTCTGTCCGTCTCTCTTTTTCCCTCTCTGCTCTCTTTTCTATCCCCCTCCGGCCGGGTCCATAGCCTTTCTTTATCAAAAAACAGTCCTCAGATATAATATTGCCGCGTTTGAGCTTTGTTTTTATCCGAGATATCTAGCAAAAAGAATCCTCCCCGACTCCCCTTACAGCGGAACGGGACAGGACCAAGGAGGTTACCCTTCAAGAATGGAAGTGTCCAAATGCCAAGGGGGTGTGTGTAATGAAGATTTTTTGATGTGGAAATGGGCAGCAGCTGAGGTCCACAAGGTCCACCCCTAGTGCCCAGCCTCTGAACTGCTGGGACCTCAGGCTCTACAGCCTCAGCTTGCATCCCATAGCCTGGAGCACCCCTCTCCTGTGCCCTAGAGGAAAGTGGCTTCTTCCTTTGCCAACACCTCGGCACATGAAGCCGCCTCCCCCTCCCCCTCCTCCTCTTCCTCCAGAGAGCGCCGCTCCAGCCTGTGGCAGCTGCATGCACCTGCTTGTGGAGGTGCCTCCTGGGCAGGGCGCGCTGAGACAGTTCCTCTTTGACACAGCCCAGCTCCAGCCAGGGCCGGGCTCCCCTGCCCATGAGGGCAGCTTCCCCTGAGGCCAGCAGCTTCCTTCACAGGGCAACTTCCCTGCCCAAGACAGCCCCAGCATGGTGGGAGCAGGAGGTCTCAGGGCTGCTGAGAGGGCTTAGCCTGCACACAGCTCAATGCAGCAGTGGCAAGGCCCAGGCAATGCTTGGCTTGACTCTCCCTTGGCAATTTTTCCCGTGAGAGGAACCTCTTCACAACAAGACAGGCATACAACCTGAGTCAAAACCAGGGCATGGGTGTTGTAGAGGGCACATCCACAAAGTCCTCCTGAAAAGTCTGTAAAACCAGCTGGAGCATATTTAGATGCCTTCATGAAGCCACACAAGAATGCTTCCCCTGTTGAATTTCAGGACTTTGACAAAAAAAGGTGCTAAATTCACAAGGCTTCAGTCATCCGTCCCAAAATATAGTAAAACATTTTAACTTGCTTTCCAAGAAGCTCAGGGGAGTGGTGAGCGCACTGAAGGCAAGATCTTCTAACGTCTTTAGAAATCACACACACAGTTACACGCTTTTCCCACTGTTTGTTACAAGTTTAATTGTGCAAAAATACAGTCATCAAGACTTCAGCTTTGCTGAGAATTGGACACAGTTCCAGTGATGTACACAGGAAGAGGTACTGTTGTAATTAGAGCAAATAACACTATAATTGTTGAGCCAGCCAAGGGGTTCAATACACTGAGATCCTGTTCTCAAGTGATTCAGACAGCCTTTATTTAACGACTGTACCTCAAGAAAACCAACAAAACAACACCCAAAAGGAAAGCTGGGAGCAGAATAATGAAGTTTAAAGCTGCACTAACTCAACAACAAAAATGGCTTAGACTTCCCTAATGCCAGTATTTCTTTCAAGCATAGAAAAATGAAGTTTTAAAAACCTTTAAAACTGTATTTCAAAATATGAGACACCAATGTGTTGTCAAAAAAAAAAAAAAAANGAGGTCATATTCATTGGCTTCACCATCATTGATACCATCTTCTTCCACAGCCCTTTTTCCTGTAGGGACAGAAATGTCATGTATTCATGAACAATAAATACAGAGCTCAAGATCCCTCCCAGAGCCCACACAGTTAAACCTTTCTCCTCAAGAGGAGAAAGAATCACCTAAACAACACATCTATCTTCCAGTTAAACCTCTAGCTATTGCTAGATGGCTACTTTGACCCTAGATTTTCTTCCTCCATCCATCTATCCATCCATCCATCCATCCATTCATCCATTCATCTTTTATATTCTTAGTCTGTGGAAGCTGATATGACTTTTAATTCCTACTCACTTCTTTCCTGAGCTTCACAATAGAGAAGGAAATCTAGATCACTCACCTCCTATGTTCTCCACTTGCATTCATGCTGGATAGTCTGTTTCCCTTCTGAAGGCCATTTCCACTGCATTTTGGCAGATGTGTGTAAGCCTTGCTCTCAACATCTGTGACATCTTTTCTTAAATGCCCAAAATTCCTAACTAGCCATGGCCTCTTAATATTCCAGTCATGTCTTAATTCTGTCCTTAAGTCCCATCTCTGAGTAAAATCATGTTCATTCTTCCTCCCACCCTCCCATTTTTGTATTCTTACCTTATCTAGAAATAACCACTCAATGATACCCGTTTAGATAACT